>CM069135.1:119913207-120187147 GCA_035221665.1 Okamejei kenojei | reverse complement strand
CATGGAGAGATAGTATTTGTTCCTGCTTCTGCACAGTTTCGAGTTGGGTTGAGAGGGAAGATCGATCGCTGTGATTAGATGGTGGAGTAGTACTGAATAGGCTAACATGGCCTAATTTGCTGCTATGAATTATGATCACTCTTGTCCATTACAGGTTTACTCATTGGTGAAGACAATGGATGCTCAGTGTTGGAGTTTATGGTGCACACATGATTGCCAGCTGGGGATGGGATTTATAACAATAACAAACGAGAAAGCTATAAATTAAGTGCAGTTTTCATGTCTTATTTATCACTTCTGTATCAACTGGTTTCCTCCTAAGATGGAGAAACTCAGTCTGGTCAGGCAGCATATATGGTGGAGAGAAGAATGGGTATGTTCTCGGTTCGTGACCGCATTCAACAGAACTGAGGAGTCAGGGAAAGGGAAACGAAAGATATGAAAGTAAAACTGCAGGTACAGCCAGAGGAATAGAAGAAGCATATAGCCTTCAATTATTTGATGGATTTTTAAGCAATTGGAGTAAAGAGGTCACCTTTGCAGCTATACAGGGCCCTGGTGAGACCACATCTGGAGTATTGTATGCAGTTTTGGTCTCCAAATTTGTGGAAGGACATCCTTGCTATTGATTGCCAAGGAGTGTAATTAGCCGTTCGGTTTAACGAGAGTTTAATTCCCGGGATAGCTCAGGGACTGTCACTATGAGGAAAGATTGGAAAGATGGGCTTGTATTCACTGCAATTTAGATGGATGTTGAGGAGGGGATCTTTATAGGAAACGAATAAAAATTATAAAGGACTGGACAAGCTAGATGCAGGAAAAATGTTCCCACTGATGGAGGAGTACCTGAGACCAAAAGGGGCCATAGTCCAAAAATAAAGGGAGGCCATTTAAAACTGAGATTGCGAAAAGAAAAAAACTTTATCCCCAGAGATGATGTTGAGTTTGTGAAATTCTTGCCACAGAAGGGCAGATGTGGTGGGCCAATTCACGGGAGATGAATTTAAAAGAGAGTTAGATAGAGCTCTAGGGGCTATCAGAATCAAGGGATATGGGGAGAAGGCAGGCAGGGGTTACTGATTGTGGATGATCGGCCATGATCACAATGAATGGCGGGTGCAGGCTTGAAAGAGCCAAATTACCCTCCTCCGCTGCACATTTTTTCTATGATTCTATGTTTATATATAGACGGTGATATAGAGAGATGTAGAACAAATGAATGAAAGATCTACAAAAAGTAACAATGATTAAGGAAAGGTGGAGCCCACAATGGTCCATTGTTTGCTGTAGGAAAGGTGTGAACAAGTTATACAGAGAGTGAAACTCACCAGGACGACAGTGAAACCAGTACGACGACTGAGGTGGGGGAGGAAGGGAGAGGGAGGGGATGCAAGGATTACTTGAAGTTATGAGAAATCAATATTCATATCTGTCATTCCCCCTAATCTGGAAATCAAACCATTTCCACTGGTTGAGATGACTAAAACCATCAGCAGAGCTTAGGGGTGTGAAGGAGAGTGCAATGGCTGGCTGGTTTACATCCAAAGATAGACAAAAAATGCTGGTGAGGCAAGTCAAGTTAGCGGGACAGGGCAGGCATACTCTACGATAGAAGGAATGGGTGACATTCCGGGTCGAGACCCCTCCTTCTGAGGATATTGCAGACGCTTGGAATTTGAGCTGCACAAATTTGCTGAAAGTTACTTCAGCGGGTCAGAGCAGCGTCTGTGGAGGGGAATGGATAGGTGTAGGCTTCCTGGTCGGGGCCCTTCTTGCAGGTTGACCTGAAACATTGTCGGTACCATTCCCCTTCATCAGATGTTGCTTGACCCGTTGGGGTCACTCCAGAGCTTTGTGGTTTTGAACATTTGGAAGGTGTTTTGCCATGATCATTGCCGCAGCAAATCTTTCGTTGTGCGAATGAGGTGGTGCAAGATGGCCAGAGTTGACATCGGTTGCTGTGACATCCATAAATTTACTTATGAAAGCATTATCTGAATTGGTGGCCGATTAGGAATAAGGGGAGATGCAATGCAGACCTGGGTGTCATAGTACACACAGTCATTGAAAGTAGGCATGCGGGATGCAGGCAGGCAGTGAAGAAAGCGAATGGTATGTTAGCATTCATAGCAAAAGGATTTGAGTACAAGAGCAGCTGGGAGGTTCTACTGAATGCAGTTGTACAGGTCTTGGTCGAGAGACACACTGGCGTATTGCAGGGCTGTTTTGGTTTCCTAATCTGAGGAAAGACATTGCACTTCGCTTTGTCAGAGGGAGTACAGAGAAGGTTCACCAGAGTCATTTCCTGGGATGGCAGGTCTTCCATATGAGAAAGACTGGATAGACTCGGCTTGTACTCACTGGAATTTAGAAGATTGAGGGGGATCTTATAGAGACTTACAAAATTTCTTAAGGGGGTTGGACCATGTTAGATGCTGAAGATTGATGTTGGGGAAGTCTAGAACAAGGGGAAGACAGTTTAAGGATAAGAGGGAAGTCTTTTTAGGACGAGATGAAAAAATCATTTTTCACACAGAGAGTGGTAATTCTGTAAAATTGTTTGCCACAGAATAGTAAGATATAAACGAGACCTTAACCAGTTTGAAGTTTGATCCTTAATTTTATGAGGGAGTTTACGATAAGGGATTTCGTGAAGACACCCCGCCAGCACGCATGCAAGTACATATCTTCAAAGCAGCGAGTTGGAATCACAGATAACAACAATGACTGAAGATAGTAAGATTAAGTCTACTAAGATTAAGATTTAGACTAATGTACCAGTTAGTTGACCTTATGATGAAGGAGGGTTGGGGGAAGCGGGAGGGCACGAAATCCCTCATCGTAACTCCTCATAAAATAAGGATCAAACTTCAAACTGGTAAGTTCTCGGCTAATCTTACAATGTTTTACATTCAGAGTCACGTGAGTGACTTCGTGAAGATTTCAAAGCTCTGTGATTCCATGCCCTGGACCACCGTCCATGCTCTCACTGCCGCAATTACTGATGGAAGAAGTATGTTAATGTACTTCAGGCTTGAACAAGCTAGAAAAATAATAAAGTATTTTACCTTCAAATACAAACAATAAACCCTAACTCGGGGATAATACGTTTTATGGAAACGGTACTTAATACGGATTCCGCAAACGTTGCTCCGGGAGCGGCACACCAACCGGCTTGTTATAAAACCGTTGAAAGGTTGTCTCACTGACCCAGCCCGCGGAAGCGACGACATGATCCATGGGAACCTCCATGGTCCTCGCCGCTGATGTGGATGCAGCCCTGGTCCAGAATGAGATTTTAAAACGTTACTTGCTGACACCACCAATACCACCCTGAGCCACTGGAGATAGTCTGCACGTCACCCGGTGATGAGGGTTCTTGTGGCTGATGAACAGACCCTGCTCCACCTTCCTGATGGTATTGTGACTTTGATATAATACCGAAGATGGATGGCTATGTGCCTGCAGAGTGTAGCATCAGCGGGGTATGCTTTTCGGAATTCCAGTTGCAGCCCCTGTAGATCCGGCTCTGTGCTGCTTAAGCAATCTCCTCTATAATAGAGGTTACTTTCTCAGGGGTCGAGACCATACTGCCCAATCTCAGTTTCTGCAAAGTCTGGACACCGTTGTGCAGTGGCTCACAGTGCACCATCAACATCACAACTTTGTAGGTGAGTCTGTCAGCGGTAACCCCATCATGGGCGACCAGCTCCTGAGCCCGGGCAGGGGAAGTCAACACCACCCTTACAACCAGGTAATGTTGTATCTGGGTCGTGGAGGGTTTGTATTGAAAATACCCCTAATAAATTTTGACACCAGCTGGTGCGATCCCACTCCTATATTGAGGTAGGACGATAGTGCACTCCTTGGCACTATTTCTTATGGCACTGTAGCCGGAGTCCCCTCATCTCTGAAAATGAAGGCCACGAGGAATTCCAACACGTTGGGATCGTGGCAGAGCTGTAGGTTGTTCTTCGTCCGATTGCAGTAAGCTTCCATTTCCTGATGTGGGTTAGGTACTGCTTCTTAGTGGATTCTCTGCACGACGCCATTATGATGTCCATGGCCCTGGATGACAGTCCGAACTCCAGCAGTGGTCTCTTCAGGAACCTGCAAGCCAACAGGTTCAGATGACCATGGCCGGATGACACTCCCCAGTGATGGGGTTGGTGACCAAAATTTAGGCATTGATAATTTGTGCCCATAAGATCTTTTAGCATATTGAGGACCACCGGGTACCATGATTGTGTAGGCCAATCAGGTATTATCAGAATGCCTGTTGGCAGAATCCGGTTGAATTTTCTGCAATACCCGACTGATGAGGCAGAATGGGGGAAAATGCATAGTAAAACCATTTACCCCAATGTGGAGCGAGAATGCATCCATTGCCACGGCCCCAGGATCTGGTTCCAAGATACATATGTTGGTATCTGATGGTCAACCTGGACGCAAAAAGGTCGATATATGGTGTTCCAAATTTAGCTATAATTTTAGCAAATTTTGGGGGTTCAACAACCACTCGATGTTGTCATTGAATACTCGTGACCTGGTGTCCGCCACTTTATTGAGCTTACCCAAGGTAAGTAGCTGATATACGAAATGTTTATTTCAATACACCAGAGCCAAATTGTATTTGCCAGTTCATCAGATATTGACTTGATACCACCCATATGGTTTTTAAATATGCCACCAACAGTATTATCTATTTGAAGACGGACATGCGTATGATGTAAGTTATTGCAGTAAGCCTGCAGCCCATGTAATGCTCCCAGCATTTCCAAATGTTTATACTTGTGATCTGAAGAAGGGTAGATTCGTATGCGAATCACCATCTGCCGCCACAACTAGAAATGGTGTCCGTAGCTCCCAGCCTTGGGTGCTTGCGTCGGTTTTGTAACACGACTGATGGGTTGGATATAATGATGGGATTTAAAACACATCACTAATATTGCTAACCCACCATTGTAGTCACTTTTTGCCTTGATCGGCAGCTGCATAGGTCTGTCAAAATGTCCAGCATTAGCTTTTATGCTGAGATTTTTTGCTCTTTGCAAGTTGTGATAATGTAATGGGCCAAAATGCGCAGCAGGAAATGTAGCTACAAGTTTCCAAATTTTACCTTAGCAGCGTGTCTGATAGTCGGTACCCTGGCGCAAGCAAGGCTGTTACATGCCTCTATTATATCTATTGCTTTGCTGGCTGGGATAGTGACAATCATATGATTGGTGTTAATCGTGAATCCCAGATAGTCCATAACCACAGATGGGTTGAACTTAGATTTGTCTCTGGATGGATAACAAAACCCTAGTTTCTCGAATAACGTTTTGGTAGCTGTTACTGCTAGTTCAGCTAGTTCAAGAGTTTTCCACACATTTAAGATATCATCTAAATATGCCATGACTATGTGATTTTTTTGTCTAAGGGATGCCAATATTGGTTTTAGATTTTTGTCAAATAACCTAGGGGCTGTGGTAAGTCCATTGGGTAGGGCTTGTATTGCCACAGTTGCCCATTCAGACAAATTTTAAGAATTTACCGGTGATGTTCCTTTATGGGTACTGATAGTACTGCATCTTTCAAATCGATGCAGGCCATAAAGTACCCTCGGGAAATCAGCTGTTTAGCCGTTTTTAAAATGTCTGCCAGTTTTGAAATGGGGTATATTGTACAAAGGTATTCAAATGGGTTAGATCAATGATAATTCGACATCACCATCTTTTTTGGTTTTGGTTAAGATGGTTAGAAACAAACTCAAGAGGTTCATGTGTCGTTTTTCTATTACTCCCCCTTGGCGTATAGCCTTATATTTCTACATGTCCTTCCTCTTTCTCTTTTTGAGAGAGTGCTAAATTTCCGTGTCAGGCACATGTTGAGTTGGGGGAAGATGCCCATTTATGAATTCAATCTCATAACCTGAATACTTTGTAAAATAAAGGTATGCAAAGTTTATGCACCCCATGCATCCCAGAATGCATGCAACCTCCCTCCTACTTGTGAGGTTATGGCATGCAGCACTCTCAAGAGACCAGACCCCCTTACCTCCATGGTTCCGGCGGGGCTGATGTTCTGGGCTTTTGGTGGATGTTGTGTTGCTGGGGTGGGGGGTTGGCGCATCTTCCATGCTGGCCCTCTGTTGGCCCTGCCCTAAAAAAGGCTTCTGCTGATTAGGGTGCGGCCGGTGGATATGCTCTCGGTGCCCTGTCGGCTTGTCCCCGAGGCCTGGTATTGCGTATGGATGGTGCCTCCGATTCGCCCGTGGTCTGGCTGATGACGGAGGTTTCATTTAATCCAACTGCTTTGGCTCCTCATCCAATTCTTGTGACATGTTTAGGACAGGCCCTCCCCAAACAACTGCCTTGGCGGCGGAAGTAGGAAAAAAAGTAGCAGAGGCTTTGCACAACCCTGCAAATTTTGGGTTTAAGTGTGGGCCGGATGGAGCTTTTTCTGAAACAGTTGATCTCATATTGTGTATTACACAATGGAGCAGAGCTTGTTGCTCCTCTGTCATTTCTGTCCCGTCCAGGGTGCTGGCAAATGCCATGATGCTGATGTCAACAGCTTGAGGAACTCTGAATTTTCAGCTCCTGGGCCCTGATCCGGGAGGGACTAATGTTCCCCCAGATGGGCATGTTGACCGTTGGGGACATACAGTGATACACAATTACCTGGGGCTTTGTATTTTTCCATAGCCTCGTCAACACCTGTTCCTGCAGCTGGTGGGTTGTGAGGTAATTTTATGCTCGCGCGATAGTTTGGCCTGTAGCGGTTTCCTGATTGCCCTGTCTGGGCAAATTTGGACACTACCTCCAGTGTTCTTTCCTCTGGGATTTCTGCGGTTCTGCTGGTTCTGCGCCAACCCCTCTTCAAAGTCAGCTAACCGCTGACTCATGGCGCTGCACGGATGAGGGAGAAATACTTGGTGGACCGCCATATGGCTCCTAGATCGCAGGGACCCCTGTTCTTGATGTTCCAGGTCCCGCTCGAGCAGCTGCTCCATCATACGCTCCATCCGGGCCATGCGACCGCAGCCGCTATCTGCGGGACGGCAAGTCGACTTCCCCAGGTTCTCCAGAACTATTGGGGCTTCTGCCAACGGACCGCACCTCGT
Source organism: Okamejei kenojei (assembly GCA_035221665.1). Taxonomy (NCBI): domain Eukaryota; kingdom Metazoa; phylum Chordata; class Chondrichthyes; order Rajiformes; family Rajidae; genus Okamejei; species Okamejei kenojei. The sequence goes on along the minus strand of CM069135.1, from coordinate 120,180,039 downwards.
CGACCCGGTGATGTCTAGGGTACGTTGGCGGGTAGCTCCTGCGGGGTACACGACTCCCGCGCGGACATGCCGCTAGTCCGCCGTCTTCCGGACTGTAGTGGTCCGCCTGTCTGGTATGACGGAAACGCGTGGGCTTACCGCCAGTCCGGTTTTATACGGGTCTGAGACCGGCGCATTGGTCGCTGCCTGCCGCCTCAGCGGGGCCACACGACTGAAATACACTGCCACCGGCCTGTACTCTGGCTGCCTGCCCCGGTGGTGAGCCGGTACCCTCCCGCTCCTGCGGGGCTCCCCCACTTCCAGCAGATCCATCACCGGTCCGCGATCTGGCAGACTTCTCGGTGGCATGTCGATGCCGGCCGCTGCAGCGGGCTCGACCTGGATGCGGCTTTCCCCCTGGCCCGCCCTGGAGACCTGTAACACAGGGGAAACTGAACGTGCCGCTGTCCGTGGCACGGTTTTACGCACCTGTTTGCCGCTAGCCCTTTGCTGTTTGGGCGATAGCGGCAGGGAGTCAGGGTCTACCCTACCCTGCTCCTGCGCGGTGTCGCTCCCGACCAACATGCAGCTCCTTAGCCTGCTGTGGGGGAGAGTCGGGCCTTGTCAACTGCACAGGGCTCCCCAACTTCCACGACTTTTTCCCGCCACGAAGCGGGTGCTGCCGGTGTTGCGGGCAGATCCGAGGTTAGCGGCCGCTGTCTTCCCTCCGAAGTCCCGCGGCCCTTGGAGACTTTCGCCTTCCCTTTCTTCGCCTCCATCGTACCTCTAAGTAGATAATTTCCTCACAGGGACTAACCAAGCTCAAGGTTGGTTAAAACTTACCTTTTACCTCTTTTTGAAGGTTGCCGTTGGCCTACTTCAACGTGCTGGCGGGGTCTTCACGAAATCACTCACGTGATTCGAAGTAAAAATGTAGTTGAGGCCAGTTCGTTGGCCCGATATTAAGAGGGAGTTTGATGTGGCGCTTGTGGCTGAAGGGATCGGGGAGTATGGAGAGAAGGCAGGTACAGGATACTGAGTTGGATGATCAGCCATGATCATATTGAATGGCGGTGCAGGCTCGAAGGGCCGAATGGCCTACTCCTGCACCTATTTTCTATTTTCTATGATTCTATGTTTTCTAAGCATGTTGCATTTTGATGGTACAGTCATGATATTGTTGTAAAGTTTTGGAAGCAACCAAGACTTGTCACCATAAATGTAGAGACAACGAAAAGAAAATATTTGATTCGTATAATGTCAAAAGTGTTTTACTGTCATATGTCCCAAAACTGAGCAATGAAATTGTTACTTGTAGCAGCATCACAACGGGGTTGTAAACACAGCACTCGATAGATAACACAGCACTCAAACAAAACAAGTTCAATAAAATAAACTCAATACAGTGCAAAATAAAAACAAAGCCCAAAGTAGGACATACATGTTGGTCGGGTTCTAGGAAACACTGAGGTACAAAGGGACCTTGATGTACAAAGCTAAGGATCCCAAAAGGCAACATTCCTGCCTTCAATAAGAAGGATAGAGCATATGGAGGTTCGGGTACAGCTTTATAAAGCAATAGGTTGTAGCCAGAGTACTATAGTTCTGATCATCACACTATTGGAAGGATGTGACTGCACTGGAGAGTGTGCAGAGGAGTTTTACCAGGGTGTTGCCTGGGATGTAATGTCTCATCTATGAGGAGAGGCCAGGCTTATTATTTATTTTTAGTTTAGTTTAGAGATACAGCGCGGAAACAGGCCCTTCGGCCCACCGAGTCTGCGCCGGCCTGCGATCCCGCACATCAACACTATCTTACACACTAGGGACAATTTACTAGCCAATTTGATTTACAAATACACCAAGCCAATTAACCTACAAACCTGTACGTCTTTGGAGTGTGGGAGGAAACCGCAGATCTCAGAGAAAACCCACGTGATGGGGAGAACGTACAAAGTCCGTACAGACAGCACCCGTAGTCGGGATTTAACCCAGTTCTCTGTTATTGCTTACAGTTAAGCATTGTAAGGCAGAGGAGGCTGAGGTGCCGACTGATTAAGGTACATAAAGGTATACAGGATAGATAGTGAAAAATATTACCTCTTAGCAGAGGGTCATATATTTCTGTGATGTGAGATTCTTTGAAAATGTTGCTAGTTTTAGTTTAGTTGAAGTTGGAGCCCACCAAGTCTGTGCCGACCAGCGATCGTACACTAGTTTTATTAAACACACTAGGAATACATTTTACAGAAGCAAATTAACCTACCATGTCTTTGGAATGAGGGAGGAAACCAGAGCCCCCGGAGGAAACCCGCAAGGTCACAGGGCGAATGTGCAAACTCTGTAAAGACAGCATCGATAGTAAGGATGGAACCTGGATCTCCGGCGCTGTGAGGCAGCGGCTCTACCTCTCTGTCACTGTGCCACTCATAATTATTATGTTCTTTATTATTATATTTATTGTGTTGCTTGAGGACTAAGTACGTTTTTAATGGTGTAGTAAGCCATAATTATCAGCAATCTATCTGTCCCTATTCTTGTATAATGGATTTTAAATAAAAGGATGCAATATTTATTTAGAACGTTTTGCATTCTACTTCAATCCTGCATGTGTGTTCTGATCTTTATTTAGCACTCTGTCAAATGTTTAGAAATGTAATTGAAAACTGTACTTCATCCTTTTGGATTGCTGTCTGAGAAAAATTCTTTAATGATATACTGTTCAACCAGCCAGATGACACTAGACACTGGGGAAGTCTCGACTGACAGAAAACCTGTCTGAAAGGGGAAATAGACATTGCAGCGACTGTGATTGTTGTGGGCAGCCTTCATTTGAGGCCAGCAAAATGTGACACTGTTTTGTTGCTCATTGCAGAATCTGGGTTGCTGTTTCAGGAATTGTGTCCGTTCTTCACCCCCCTTCCTACAGCTAACAATGACCTACTTAATTTGTTCTATATCTCTCTACATCATCTTCCATATCTCTCGTTTCCCTTTCCTGTTACTTTCAGTCTGAAGAAGGGTCTCGACCCGAAACTTCACCCATTCATTCTCTCCAGTGATGTCCCGTTGAGTTAGTCTAGCTTTTTGTGTCTATCTTCAAGCAGATTGTTGCTTTCAGTTTCATTGAATATTGACATATGATGAGAGTTTGACGGCACTGGGCCTGTACTCGTTGGAGTTTAGAAGAATGAGGAGGGGGGAGTGGGACCTCATTGAATCATAACGAATAGTGAAAGGCGTGGACAGAGTGGATGTGGAGAGGATGTTTCCTCTAGTGGGAGAGTCTAGCACCAGAGGCTGTTGCCTCAGAATTAAAGGACTTTCCCCTAGGAAGGTGATGGGGAGAAATATCTTTAGTCAGAGGCTGGTGAATCTGTGAAATTATTTGCTGTGGAGGCCACGTACAGTGGATATTTTTATGGCAGAGATAGCTAGATTCTTGATTAGTACGGGGTGTCAGGGGTTAGGGGAGAAGGTAGGAGAATGGGGTAAGGAGGGAGAGATAGATCAGCCATGATTGACCTGGCATCAGAAATCTGAAAACGACGTAGATGACGTTATATTTTCACACATATATATATATACATGCACACATGAGCACTGCACTGGTTGCAGACTCAACCCTTCCTCTGTCGAAGGCTCCTTTTCCAGGTTGCAGTGCTGGATTTTGTAACTATAAATATATTTAGAGCCAGGCCCTTCCACTGAGTCCACTCTGACCAGCGACCACCCCATACACCATCACTATCCTACACACTAGGGACAATTTATGATTCATGGATGCCAATTAATCTACAAACGCTCCGGTTTCTTCCCACATCCCAAAGATCTGCCGGTTTGTAGGTTAATTGGCTTCTGTAAATTGTTCCTAGTGTACAATAGTGCTAGTGTATGGGATGATCACGGTCGGCGCAGACTCGCTCGAACGAAGGGTCTGTTTCCACGCTACATCTTCAAACTAAAAATATACTTTTTCACAATTTCTTCTTTTGCAGATTTCAGCAAATCTTTGATCAAGGTGCAAAGCAAGAGGATATTTTTGAAAATATTGCACAGCCCGTTGCTGAAAAGTGAGTTTTTTTTCTGATTTAAGTTTCTGCAGGTGGGACTCTGTATTTGGATTCAGCTTGAAATCTGACCCAAGTATCAAGTATGAAATTGTCAAGTATGAAATTCTGGTTGATTTAAAAAAAAGATCATATGTGGAATATGGCAGTCACTGGTAGTTAGTTATTTATTTCTCAGCCGGAAAAACCCTTGACGCTGTGATTTTTGACAACATGCTGGCCATGGAGTCATTGACTCATTGAGTCATTGGCCATGGAGTTATTGACTCATGCAGCACAGAGGCAGGCCCTTTGGCCCATCTTGTCCACCCCACCAAGATGCCTCATTTGCCTGCATTTGGCCCATATCCCTCCAAACGTTTCCTATCCACGTACCTATCCAATTGTCTTATAAAAGTCGTTACAGTACCTGCCTCAACTACCACCTCTGGTAGCTTGTTCCATACACCCACCACCCTCTGTGAAAAAAAGTTGCCTCTCAGGTTCCTATTAAATCTTTCTCCTCTCTGGGTAAAAGTGCATTCACCTTATCTATTCCAGTGCACGATGGATGGTTACTATTATTGATGCCGGGTATATGCTTTAGGTTATTTAATTAACTGAATGTAAGTTCACCATCCTCCAGAGTGGGAGTTAACCTATCCGGATTATTAGTGTGGCTTCAGGATTCTGAGCCATGATATTTAACCACCGTGCAACCATTCTGTAATGACAGACATTACACGCAAAACACATTGTGCCAAACCCATGATTGTAATGCAAAAGTCGTAACTGATAATAACTTACTGAGCCTTCAGTATTCTATAACCATCAGGAGGCCCACCTGAAAGGCATTAATCATTGTAGTTTTCGAGCAAAATGTTTGCGAAATCGAGCCATTGATAAGCCTGCAGCTGAGCCAGTCGTAGAACTGGTGTGTTTGCATAATATTCTACAATTTTAGTTTAGTTTAGAGATACAGCGTGGAAACAGGCCCTTCGGCCCACCGGGTCCGCGCCGACCAGCGATCCCCGCACATTAACACCATCCTACACCCACTAGGGACAATTTTTACATTTACCAAGCCAATGAACCTACAAACCTGTATGTCTTTGGGGTGTGGGAGGAAACCGAAGATCTCGGAGAAAATCCACGCGGGTCACGGGGAGAACGTACAAACTCCGTACCGACCGTCGGCATTGAACCCGGGTCTCCGGCGCTGCATTCGCTGTAAAGCAGCAAATCTACCGCTGCGACACCGTGACCGTCTCATGTATCATTTTGAATGAGAAAGAGGTCTCGATTCAGTTTGCACTGCACTTAAAGATTGACGAGTACAGGACAACGTCTAAAACGTGACGACTCTTGCTTACTGACTGTGTGGTCTAGTATCTTGCGTACTTATACATCGATTGTGCCTAATACAGTAGGATTGTCACTGAATTGTATGCTAAAATAATAATTTCACGGTACTTATCCCTTTATCCTATAGCTCTAAACTGTGGACGGTTTGATTGTAATCATGTATAGTATAGCCTTTCCAATGACTGGATAACACGCAACGCAACACGTGACAATAAACTAAACTACGTTAGGTACACGTGACAATAAAATACTATTGGACCATTGAAGATTGGTACAAATTAACTCTGTTGCCATTAGGCATTGTAATGCTTTATGCAACTCTCAGCTCATGCCTCCAAATCAAAGATTTGAAGATTTAACATTCATTGCAAAAAGTTGAGAGCAAAATCCTGCACTGACACAACTTTGTTATCTGACTCCACACCCAATGTGTAGGAAGGAACTGCAGATGGTGGTTGGAACTGCAGATGCTAGTTTATACCGAAGATACACAAAATACTGGAGTTGAAGAAGGGTCTCTACCGGAAACGTCACCCATTCCGTCTATCCAGAGATGCTGCATGTCCCGTTGAGTTACTCCAGCATTTTGTATCTATCCACACCCAATAGTGTGGTTTATTCCACGAGTCCTCCAAAATAGCCTTCCTCTGCAGTTCTGGAGACAGTTGGGATGGATAATATATACTGACCTTGCCAGCAACGTCCACATCCTGTGTCTGAATGATTAAAAGCAGTTATGGGAGCTGCAGGTTTCAGATGACTCATAAAAACAAAGCCTCTTCTGCCATCTTAGCAGGCGTGCCCCGGATTGCTTGGAAGAGGATCAGGAGAAAGATTCCAGGGAATCTAACAATATACTGCAACTCAAAATATAGGGGGAAAAAAGGAACTGCAGATGCTGGTTTACCAAAAAAAAAGGCACAAAGTGCTAGAGTAACTCAGTGGGTCAGGCAGCATCCCTGGACAACATGGAACAGGTGACATTTTGGGTCAGGACCTTTCTTCAGACCTAGAGTCTGAAGCTGCTATACTGCAGCTGCTGGATATCTAAACGAAAACAGAAAATGCTGGAAGATCCACAGCAGTCCAGGCAGCACTTGTGGGGCGAGAAGCAGAGTTAATGTTCCTGGTTCAATTATCATTTAACAAAGCTGGGAAACTGAGACAAAGAAGCATGTCTTAAGTTGCAGACAAGGGGGGAGAAGGTGTGAAGAATGAGGGAATTCCTATAATAGGTCAGGACCAAGATAATCTAGTTGAATAGGTATTATTAGTGCACTCGAGGGGAGGAAGATGAAGGGTTGTTAATGAGTGATCATGCCTGGATTAGATTAAAACAGTGGAAGGTAAATAAGGACAGCAAAAAAAATCTACAGAGGTGCTGCAGTGAAAAACAATGCTGTGGATACTGAAGAGTGAAGTCCAGAGTGTTTAATTGTCATATGTACTGACAACAGAATAATAATTCTTACATGCAACAGCATAACAGACTTGCAAACATAATATACATAGATAATTTATATTAAACTAAAATTCAATAAATCGATAATCACAATACTCGGGCAAAGAAAACCCACAACGTTCTTAATACAACCAAATAGAGTCTACAGAAGTTCATAGTTGAGATTAGCGTTGATTAGTGTTGTGTAGAGCATGATGGTTGTTGGGAAGAAGCGTTCTTCAATGTGGAGGTCCCGATTTCAGACTCTTGTACCTTCTTCCTGGTGGTAGATGTGAAAAAAGAGCGTGGCCAGGTTGATGTGGGTCTTTGATGATACTGATCAAAAAATCTGTATAGATCCCTTGGATGTTGAGGAGGTCAGTCCCTGTGTAGGAAATTTCTTCCTAAAAAAATGTCCTTTCATTCTGAGGCTATGACCTCTAGTCCTGGATGCTGGTTTAAATCGAAGATAGACACAAAATGCTGGAGCCGGACAGGCAGTATCTCTCGAGAGAAGGAATGGGTGACGTTTTGGGTCGAGACCCTTCTTCAGACTTCAGACTTCTTCAGGTCAGTACTTGTGATGGACTGTGGTGTGATTTAGCAGGTCAGGTACCAACAGTGGAAAGAGCGTAACTGAATTTGTGTTACAGATTGATGACCTTGCATCACAAACTGGAAAAGCTTGTTGTCTGGAATAGTTGAGACTAAGTCAAGACGGGGTAAAGGTGCTATTCCTCAAGCTGATGCTGGGGTTTGATTCATTGTAGGAATTCAAAGATAGGTCAGAAGTGGATTAAATGGGGAATTAAAATGGAGGGTTGCTTTTTCAGACTGGAGGCCCCTGATAATTGGTGTGCCACAGCGATAGGTCCTCAGTCGCCTGTTATTATATAATCTGGGAAACATAGAAACATAGAAACATAGAAATTAGGTGCAGGAGTAGGCCATTCAGCCCTTCGAGCCTGCACCGCCATTCAATATGATCATGGCTGATCATCCAACTCAGTATCCCGTACCTGCCTTCTCTCCATACCCTCTGATCCCCTTAGCCACAAGGGCCACATCCAACTCACTCTTAAATATAGCCAATGAACTGGCCTCAACTACCCTCTGTGGCAGAGAGTTCCAGAGACTCACCACTCTCTGTGTGAAAAAAGTCTTTCTCATCTCGGTCTTAAAGGATTTCCCCCTTATCCTTAAGCTGTGACCCCTTGTCCTGGACTTCCCCAACATCGGGAACAATCTTCCTGCATCTAGCCTGTCCAAACCCTTAAGAATTTTGTAAGTTTCTATAAGATCCCCTCTCAATCTCCTAAATTCCAGAGAGTATAAACCGAGTCTATCCAGTCTTTCTTCATAAGACAGTCCTGACATCCCAGGAATCAGTCTGGTGAACCTTCTCTGCACTCCCTCTATGGCAATAATGTCCTTCCTCAGATTTGGAGACCAAAACTGTACGCAATACTCCAGGTGTGGTCTCACCAAGACCCTGTACAACTGAAGTAGAACCTCCCTGCTCCTGTACTCAAATCCTTTTGCTATGAAAGCTAACATACCATTCGCTTTTTTCACTGCCTGCTGCACCTGCATGCCTACTTTCAATGACTGGTGTACCATGACACCCAGGTCTCGCTGCATCTCCCCTTTTCCTAATCGGCCACCATTTAAATAATAGTCTGCTTTCCTGTTTTTGCCACCAAAGTGGATAACCTCACATTTATCCACATTATACTGCATCTGCCAAACATTTGCCCACTCACCCAGCCTATCCAAGTCACCTTGCAGTCTCCTAGCATCCTCCTCACAGCGAACACTGCCCCCCAGCTTAGTGTCATCCGCAAACTTGGAGATATTGCCTTAAATTCCCTCATCCAGATCATTAATATATATTGTAAACAGCTGGGGTCTCAGCACTGAGCCCTGCGGTACCCCACTAGTTACTGCCTGCCATTGTGAAAAGGACCCGTTTACTCCTACTCTTTGCTTCCTGTTTGCCAGCCAGTTCTCTATCCACATCAATACTGAACCCCTAATACCGTATGCTTTAAGTTTGTATACTAATCTCTTATGTGGGACCTTGTCGAAAGCCTTCTGGAAGTCCAGATAAAAAGACTGGCATAGAGCGTTGAATTGTGAATTAGAGGGACAGACCCATTGGGCCCCGATCTCTGTGCAGACCATGATGCCAATTGCTTGATTAGTAAGTTTGCAGATTACACCAAAATTGGTATTTGAGTGGACGGTGAAAGAGATTTTCTAAGGTTGCAACTGGGCTATTGATCAAGTGGAAAAGGTATACTGTATAACCTATAACTGAATTATACAGTATTGGAATACTGCATACTTTACTCCAGTCTGGTGATTGGCAAACAGAGATGAACTCTCTCAAGGGTGAAGTAACACATTTGGGAAGTTAAACCAGGGTAGGACAAGCACATTGAAAGGTAGGGCCATGGAAGTGCTGTTGAACGGAGAAACTGAAGAGTTCAAGCACAAAGTTCCCCGAAAGTGGTGACATGGGAGGAGGACAGGGTTGTCAACACTAACTGCCATTGCCAGCCTCGGGAGTCCAGTCACCAAACTATAACATGGCCCGGAGTCTGAAGAAGGGTCTCGACCTGAATCATCCCCCATTCCTTCTATCCAGAGTTGCTGCCCGCCGCGTTACTCCAGCGTTTTGTGTCTCTCTTCAGTGTATACCAGCATCTGCAGTTCCTTCCTGCTCATATGCTATGCTTACTGCCGTCATTGAGTACAAGAGTTGGGACGTCAAGTTATACAGTTGTACAAAATGTTTTGATCACACTGGGAGTATTGTATGCACTTATGGTCACACTGTCGGAAGGATGTGACTAAGCTAGTGAGGCTGCAGAAAAGATTCACCAGGATAATGTATCGACCGGAGGGCTTGAAATATAAGGAGAGACTGCATAGGCTGGGACTTCTTTTCCCTGGATCGAAAAGAGTTGAGGAGTGACCATTAGAGCTTTCCAAAATCACGAGGGGCAGAGATAGGGAGATGGTCAGTCCTTTTCCCAGGATGGGTGGGTCTAAAATCAGAGGGCATAGGTTTAAGGTGAGAGGGGAATTATTTAAAGGGGATCTGAGGGGCAGGTTATTGAGACAGAGAGTGGTGGGTATAAGGAACAAGCTACCAGAGGAAGTGGTAGGGTAGGTACAGTTACTGTGTTTAGAAGACAATTGGGCAGGTACATGGATATGAATGGATAGGACTAACATAGATGGACAAACTGGTTGGCATGAAGCTCATGATCACTCTTACAGATTGAATGGCGTTGATGTGCAATGCAAGCCATCAACCTTTAGCAAAAATTATATGTTTTTTTGCTTTCTGAACATGATATCTAATCTGCTGTTTATTCACAGCATTCTCTTTATTTTCTGCGTTCTGCATGTTACATTTTTAGCCTCTTCCTTCCCTCTCTTCGCGATTTGCAGCTCATCTGGAGATCCAAGGCTTCACAACTCTTTCTAACAGCAACCACCCCTTCAGTCTGGAGTGACAGGTCATCTGAGTTCATCCAGTAGTTTGTTTTGTTTTACTCAAGATTACAGCATCTGCAGTCATTTCTCTCCTGATGGTATTACTATGATTATCAAGCCTTCTCTGCGTTCCCTCGGATGGTACCAAGAATCTGTCGCACAATGATTCTCATGGTTCTTTCTTATCACTGAAATTCACTTTATTTTCTTTGCACCTTTTCTTTGTTTTCTTATTTTTCCAGTTCGGTTGAAACATTAACTTTGTTTTCCTCCTCCACTGATGCTGCCTGACCTACTGCATATAGTCAGACATCATTGAAAGGCCTTTTGACCCAACTTGTCAATGCAACACGATGCTTCATCTACATAGGTCCCATTTACCTGCGTTTGGCCCATGTCCCTGTAAACCTTTCCTATCCATAAACCTGTCCAAGTGTCCTTTAAATACTGTTATAGTACCTACCACAATTACCTTCTTTGGCAGCACATTCCATATATCCTTCACCCTCTGAGTGAGAAGTTGGCCCTCAGGTTCTTATTAAATATTTTCCCTCTCACTTAAAATAATGTCCCCTGTTTTTTGATTCACCTGCCTTGTGTAAAAGACTGTGCATTTGTCTTATCGATTCCCCTCATGATCTTAGCCCCCTTCACTCAAAGGAATAAGTCCTAACGCCTAATCGCTTCCTGTAGCTCAGGACCTTGAGTACTGGGAACATCTTTGCAAATCTTCTCTGCTCTTTCCAGCTTAATGACTTCTTTCCTATTGGAGAGAGACCAACAAGGAACACATTACTGCAAATGCGGCCTCGCCAATGTCTCGTACATCTGTAACATAACCTCCAAACTTCTGTACTCAATAACTCCCAACCTTTTTCGTCCCGTTTACCCCAGGCAACTTTAATAGCACATAACAATGTTGTCTCACTTATTTATGAACAGCTAATGATGAACAGATACCGGTATACCAGAACCAAACACAGTCAGTCAATGAGAAAAAATATGTACAAATACAGAATCAACAAATTTACCCCCCGGGTAGGTAAAATTTACTCCCTGGGGTAAATTTACCCCAGGTTGGGAACCCTTGCCCTAACTGAAGAAGGCCAATGTACCAAAAGCCTTCTTTACCACCCCATTACTACCCATGATGGCACTTTCAGGATCTCCAGAACGTTCTGGTTTTATTCTGTTATCCTTTGCATCCTGAGTGAATATTTATTTCTCTACAAAACACAACTAAAATGTACTATTTGTTCATTGTATTCATCATATTAGGGTTTGAGGGAGCTTGTTATGCACAAATTGTCTGCTACCTCCTCATTATATTAGTGACTATCTTATAAGTACAAGATACCATGAACATATAACATTTGAAATAAAAGTACACATTTCTGGAAATATTGAGCAGATTAGGACATTTAGGACTGAGATGGGGAAAAAGTTTTTCACCCAGAGAGTTGTGAATCTGTGGAATTCTCTGCCACTGAAGGCAGTGGAGGCCAATTCACTGGATGTTTTCAAGAGAGAGTTAGACATATCTCTTCGGGCTAAAGGAATCAAGGGATATGGGGAAAAAGCAGGAACGGGGTACTGATTTTGGATGATCAGCCATGATCACATTGAATGGCTCGAAGGGACGAATGGCCTACTCCTGCACCTATTTTCTGTGTTTCTATTAGGCAGAATTTATAGAAGGTGATGTTTCAGGTCTCTGTCCTTATCTTTCTCATGAACAGGTGCTTGACGGCCGGTATGGGTGTGTCGGGCCAAAGGGCCATTTCTGTGATGTTTAACACTTTGACAATGAAAGTTCATTGATCTGAATCTTCAATGCCATTTCTCTCTTCATAGATGCTCCATAGCTAGTTGAGTATTTCCATTATTATTCATGTTTTGTATTTGGAAAGGATTTCACAAGTTGTGATGCCATTATGGGTGACCAAAGATGACGAAAGGCACAGTGTGGATGTAGGCCGCTTTCTTCTTCGCTCCAGAGGGTCAAATCCTGACTTCAGATTCACATTGAAGACAGACACAAAATGCTGGAGTAACTCAACGGGTCAGGCAGCATCTCCGGAGGAAAGGAATAAGGGACACTTCGGGGCGACACCCTTCTTCAGACTGATTCACATTGCAGCTCTCTAATGCAAAGCGAATTACAATCCAGCACAATTGGCAGCAACTCCCTGGATTCCAGTATTCCCTCAGGAGCAATAATCCCAGTGGATCTGTGCTGATGCCAGTAAAACCAACGGCTTAAAATAGTCCAAGTCTCATGCTGGCAAGGTCGCACAAACTGACACCCTTGTATTCTCATCCACTATGCGCCCCAAAGGACTATGAGTTAAAATTGAGATCTGCAAAATCGTTTGGAGAAGTATGCACTTAAGGTTCCATAAGGTCATAACGTCATAAGGGATAGGAGTTGAATTAGGCCATTTGGCCCATCAAGTCTACTCCGGCATTCAATCATGGCTGATTTATCTCTCCCTCCTCACACCATTCTCCTGCCTTCTCCCCATAACTTCTGACACCCGTACTAATCAAGAATCTATGTATCTCTGCCTTAAAAATATCCAATGACAGCCTCCACAGCCTTCTGTGGCAACAAATTCCATTCACCACTCTCTGTCTAAATAAATTATCTCCTTATCTCCTTCCTAAAAGAACATCCTTTAATTCTGAATTTAGTTCCCATGAGATTCTTGATGTTGTGACTTTATTTTCTGCCTGTGGTCAAGGCTTATTGCTAGTTGGAAAATGACCCATTGTGTCGTGCCAGCAATTGTGGAGTATGGGGAAATGGATCATGAATGGTGAATAATATCACTGCAGCAGATGGCAATAATCAACAGTGGAAGTGCAACTTAGTCCGTTGAGCAACTTTTTTCCAATTGTACGTTTCTCAATCTTTGTGCAAAAATATTGTGTATCTTCAATGTGCTACCCTTTTGACTTTGAATGTGACACTCTCTCCACAAAGAATATTTTTGAAGGATGGTCAACTTCAAGCTTAAGTCGTACATTTCTGAGATTGTTGGATGTTACCCGTGTGAGTAACTGGAAGACTTTTTTTTATCAGGAAACCACCACTTTCCTATCCTGAGAGTGTCCAACTAAAACTCCATACAGAAGATTGGAAAATATAAGTGTGTTTCACATGTACTTGCTGTTTTCTTTCCAATTACTTAATACTTTTTTCAATTTGAAAACCGGCTTGAGTGTATTCAAATCATACAGCTCAGAAGTACAGATGTCCATTAATATAGCCAGCTTTACAGGTTTAAAGTAATGGTATAAAACATCGTTTGAAGATTAAATGTTGGCTGCACAAATTTCATGATTAAGCACTTAGACAACATCGCCGTCTTCGACAGCTTCTGCTAGCTCGAGCAAGAGGAGAAAAAGTCATGGGAGCACTCTTCTTTGAATTGTTTCCCTCCAGATTTCTTACTGCAGGTCCAACACCGATTTTCCGTCGCCCCAGGTTCCAGAACCTTACTGGATTATCCGTTTTTCCGGACCAACAGAGGTCATGGCCTCCGAGCAGAGTCAAAGGGTACTGGAATGGTGCGCTTAGGCAGCCGAGGAGCCAAGGCACCGGCCCGCAAAGTCAGCCTCGGACGTCGGCTACGGGAACGGATCTGCCGGCTCTCGCCACGCTTACAATTCTGTTAGGATTAAAGGACCCGTATTTATATAACTTTTACCCCCATTACTGCTTGATCAATGTAATACAATGTTCTACCTAGCACAGTGTTAAGGGTTATCTGTCACGACAGCAATTTGAAGGCATAATTCTGCATAAGGTTTGAATTAAGAGACAAGGAACTGTCTGGAATCTCGAGTAAAACACTGCTGGAGTAACTCAGCGGGTCAGGCAGCATCTCTGGAGGACATTGTAGGTAGGTGACATTTTGAGCTGGAACCCTTCAGACTTTGATTCTTAAGGTTGGAATTAAAATCCAACCCAACCATATCATTGATAATCCAAAGCCAACCCGAGCCAAATGACTTTACTCACACCTGACGTTGAGATGTTTGTGGCAAAAATGCCTGTAGTTGATTCCACCTGAGCCATGTCAGAAATCGGAGTTGTTCAAGGATGCCAATATTTACAATTCTATATCTCAGTATTTGAGGTTGAAATCAATAGATTTCTTGGGGAGATACGAACGTGGTGATGAGTTAAGGGCCTGTCCCACTTTCACGACCTAATTCACAACCTTTTTTACTCGTGGACATTTTTCATCATGCTAGAAAAACGCCCCGACCTACTTGATGCCACGAGAACCTATGACTAGCATCACGGCCTGCTGCGACCTATCTGCGACCTCCTACGACCTCGTGACGACCATGCTGCGAGTATGAGTCAAGGGCAAACTCGGCAGAGGTCGTGAATTAGGTCGTGAAGATGGACGTGAAGAAGTCTTTAGATGGACAGCCACGTTAGTGTGGCTAGCACTAACTGCACTAAATTTAGATGTAGTTAGTGTTATTCACATTTTATTAATTTTCTATTTTTTTACTTTTTGTATTTTTTACTTAATTATATTAATCTTGAATTTATTTACAAATATTATTTGTGGAGATGTGTCCGTGAGGAGGATTTATATGAATTTGAATTATAACTCGTCGGTCCAGGGTTCGGGTGGAAGGTTGGGTCTACGGTGCTGACCTATCTGCTCTTTTATAGACCACCCTAAAAGCAAAATGCAAGACGTAAATAGAAAAAACGGGGGTCAAGGAATTACGTTTTGTAGTTGGAATGTCAAGGGAGTTAATGAGCCAATCAAGAGAGGTAAGGTATTAGCACAAAATCACTCAAAGCAGATATAACGTTCCTTCAAGAGACTCACCTTAAAAAAGACGCACAACATGGATTGAAAGCAAAATGGATCGCTGAAACATATCACTCTTCATTTTCCCATAAGGCCAGGGGTGTCGCAATTTTAATTTGTAAAGGTATATCGTTTAAACACATATCAACTATAGCGGACATCAATGGTAGATATATTATACTAGTGGGTGAATTATATTAAAAAAAAGTGATTTTTCTCAATGTTTATGGACCAAATTTTGATAATCCAATGTTTTTTAAGAATATACTTAATACTATTCCGGAGCTCACACAACATAATTTGATAATTGGTGGAGATTTAAATTGTACATTAGATTCCTATCTCGATAGATCAACAAGACAAAGAAAAGCAAAATCCAAATCAAGTGAATTATTAAACTCATATATTAATACCACCAATATCAAGGATGTTTGGAGAATTGAAAATCCATCCTGAAGGGAATACTCATTTTATTCTTCAGTACATAAAACTTATTCAAGGATAGACTACTTTTTAGTAGATTCTAAACTCATCCCATTTACTTATAATTCGAAATATCATAATATTATAATTTCGGAAAAAGCTCCTTTAACATTCATGATCAAACTAAGTGGTATGACTGACAAGCAGATACAATGGAGACTTAATCCTCAAATTATAAATGATAAAGCATGCTATGAATATCTTATCAAACAGATAAACATGTTTTTTGAGACAAATGACTGCCCTGAAATTTCTGCCTCCCTTCTTTGGGAAGCATTTAAAGCATTTATGCGAGGAGCGTTAATCTCCGCACAAGCCTTTCATAATAAAGAGAACCGCGCCAAACAACTGGTATTGGAAATGGAAATAAGGCAATTAGATATGGAAAATGCAATTGCGCCTTCTATAATAATACATAATAAAATTGCTGTACTCAAATATAAGTTAAACCAAATATACTCAGACCAATTCATAAAATGTTATCAAAAGACTAAATAGTTACACTTTGAATTTGGAGATAAACCACAAAAATTACTGGCACGCCAACTCCGGAAACAGGAAGGGGAAAAAACAATATATAAAATTAAGTCAGATACGGGAGAAATATTAACACTACCCAAGGATATTAATGATAGATTCTCTCAATACTATCAAACACTTTATTCAACCAAAATGGCAGGGGTTTCTGTAGGAATGGAATTATTCTTACAGAATTGTAACCTTACTGGTTTAGATTTGAAAGAGAGGGAATTATTAGGGGCCGAAATATCAGTAAAAGACATTGAGGAATCTATTAATTCTTTAAAAAATGGAAAGGCCGCTGGACCAGATGGTTTAAATAGTGAATTTTATAAAAAAATTCATGACTTGATCTCGTCACGATTACAGACATTATATACTCAAGCATTCATGCAACAGAAACTCCCAGAAACTTTAAATGAATCAACTATAATACTTATTCCAAAAACGGATAAAGTTCATATAGAGCAATTGCTCTATTAAACATCGATCAGAAAATTTTAACCAAAATTTTAGCACACAGATTAAGTTTAGTGATTTATAAATTAATACACCCTGATCAAACTGGCTTTATTCCAAAACGTTATTCATATTATAATCTGAGATGATTATTCAACATTATATACTCAAATCGAATAGCTAATGAAGACTTAGCAGTCATCTCACTAGACGCTGAGAAAGCTTTCGATCAAATTGAATGGCCCTATTTATTTTCGGTGATGGAAAAATTTCAATTAGGTGAGAAGTTTTGTACATGGGTATACCAATCCAACAGCCAGAATAATGACAAATCAAATGTTATCAAAAAAAATTGATTTATCTAAAGGTTGTAGACAAGGATGCCCGTTATCACCGTTACTATTCGCCCTTGTTATAGAACCACTAGCAGAAAGATTTCGAGGTCATCCAGAAATATATGGGTATAATACTAAAAATACAGTTAATAAAATTTCTCTATATGCAGATGATGTATTACTATATATTACAAATCCAGAAATTAGTATCCCTAACCTGTTAAATCTTATAACTCAATTTGGTTTATTCTTGGGATATAGAATCAAGTGGAAGAAGAGTGAGATTATGCCAATAATGGAACCTAATTTATATATATTGCAACAATCATCTTTTAAAATAGTGAATGAAAAATTAAAATACTTAGGAATCTATGTGACCAAGAAATATACTTCTTTATTTAAATAAAATTTCGTGCCTTTACTTAATAAATTGCATAAGAATATTCAATATTGGGAAAACGCTTCCTATTTCAATGCTCGGTAAAATTAATGCAATTAAAATGATTTTCCTTCCTCAACTTCTATACCTCTTCCAATCAATTCCAATATACCTCCCTAAAAATGTCTTTTAAAAAAATTGACTCTATTGTAACAAGTTTTATTTGGAATTATAAGAATCACAGAATAAGTAAAAAACACTAATGTAAATCTAAGACGAATGGAGGATTAGTCTTACCAAATTTCTTATTTTATTTCTGGGCAGTCAATGTCAAAAACTTACATTTCTGGTTGGAAGATATGGATCAACAACCAGATTGGTTAAAGATGGAAAACATAGAAACATAGAAATTAGGTGCAGGAGTAGGCCATTCAGCCCTTCGAGCCTGCACCGCCATTCAATATGATCATGGCTGATCATCCAACTCAGTATCCCGTACCTGCCTTCTCTCCATACCCTCTGATCCCCTTAGCCACAAGGGCCACATCCAACTCACTCTTAAATATAGCCAATGAACTGGCCTCAACTACCCTCTGTGGCAGAGAGTTCCAGAGACTCGCCACTCTCTGTGTGAAGAAAGTCTTTCTCATCTCGGTCTTAAAGGATTTCCCCCTTATCCTTAAGCGGTGACCCCTTGTCCTGGACTTCCCCAACATCGGGAACAATCTTCCTGCATCTAGCCTGTCCAACCCCTTAAGAATTTTGTAAGTTTCTATAAGATCCCCTCTTAATCTCCTAAATTCCAGAGAGTATAAACCGAGTCTATCCAGTCTTTCTTCATAAGACAGTCCTGACATCCCAGGAATCAGTCTGGTGAACCTTCTCTGCACTCCCTCTATGGCAATAATGTCCTTCCTCAGATTTGGAGACCAAAACTGCACGCAATACTCCAGGTGTGGTCTCACCAAGACCCTGTACAACTGAAGTAGAACCTCCCTGCTCCTGTACTCAAATCCTTTTGCTATGAAAGCTAACATACCATTCGCTTTTTTCACTGCCTGCTGCACCTGCATGCCTACTTTCAATGACTGGTGTACCATGACACCCAGGTCTCGCTGCATCTCCCCTTTTCCTAATCGGCCACCATTTAAATAATAGTCTGCTTTCCTGTTTTTGCCACCAAAGTGGATAACCTCACATTTATCCACATTATACTGCATCTGCCAAACATTTGCCCACTCACCCAGCCTATCCAAGTCACCTTGCAGTCTCCTAGCATCCTCCTCACAGCGAACACTGCCCCCCAGCTTAGTGTCATCCGCAAACTTGGAGATATTGCCTTCAATTCCCTCATCCAGATCATTAATATATATTGTAAATAGCTGGGGTCCCAGCACTGAGCCCTGCGGTACCCCACTAGTTACTGCCTGCCATTGTGAAAAGGACCCGTTTACTCCTACTCTTTGCTTCCTGTTTGCCAGCCAGTTCTCTATCCACATCAATACTGAACCCCTAATACCGTATGCTTTAAGTTTGTATACTAATCTCTTATGTGGGACCTTGTCGAAAGCCTTCTGGAAGTCCAGATATACCACATCCACTGGTTCTCCCTTATCCACGCTACTAGTTACATCCTCGAAAAATTCCACAAGATTCGTCAGACATGATTTACCTTTTGTAAATCCATGCTGACTTTGTCCAATGATTTCACCACTTTCCAAATGTGCTGCTATCCCATCTTTAATAACTGACTCTAGCAGTTTCCCCACTACCGATGTTAGACTAACTGGTCTGTAAAGGAGGACTGTCTGCCATTTGAAATTGGCCCGATTTTCCTATCCCCTACAAAATTGAATAAAAAGATCTATAGTGAAAATCCAATAATACATAGCGGTATTCGAATTTGGAAACAAATAAAAAAGACATTAAAATTGGATAATTTATCACTTTTGCTCCCTATTGCAAATAACCCTTCATTTAAGCCTTCGGTATTGGATAAAGGCTTTACACAATGGAAAAACTATGGAATTAAAAATATGGGACATCTTTATAGAAAAGGTGTGTTCCTCTCGTTTCTGGAGGTACAACAGAATTATGGATTACATTCAAATAATTTTTTTAGGTATTTACAATTGAAAGATTATGTTAAATCACATGCACAAGAATACAGAATTAGGGAGCCAGAAATTCTAGATGAATGTTTGAATAAACATTCCAACACAGTCAAATTAATATCATATATTTATAATATTCTGTTAGATAGTGAGAATCCGTCGACGGAATCACATAGACAACCATGGGAAAATGAATTAATTCAACCCATAACGAAAGATATTTGGGATGAAAGTCTACAACATATACATCAATGTTCGTTAAACGCCAGACATTCTTTAATACAATTTAAAATATTACACAGATTGCATTATTCTAAAACAAAATTAAATAGAATTTTTCCTAATATCTCTCCTATCTGCGATAAATGTAAATACTCTGAGGCTAATTTAACCCATACCTTTGTAAATTGCATAAAAATTAAAACATTTTGGGTGGATATTTTTAAAATTATTTCTGTAGTGGTTAATATTCAACTGGATCCCGATCCTAAATTAATAATATTGGGCATATCTGAACAATACCTAAAACTGACAATAAACCAAAGAAATTTCCTGGATTATAATATAATAACTGGGAAAAAACTAATATTAAAATTTTGGAAAAACCCTGCATCCCCTACAATTAAAATGTGGATTATGGAGATGTCGGAGACCTTAAATCTGGAAAAAAAATTAGATTTGTCTTAATTAACAAACCAGAATTATTTATTAGAATATGGTCGCCGTTCATAGATTATTTGAAGGGGTAGAATGGGCCGGCGCTGAGGCTTGACGGAAGCTTGAACCCAGGACTAGACGAATAGTTTTGTTTTCTTACCTACGGACCTACCTCCTAAGTTGTATTATGGATAGTTTATTTTATGTTTCTAAGTTTTTTTTCTTTTTCTTTATTTTTTATATCTATTAAAAAAAATGATAAAAAATTAAAGAAAAAAAATAAAAAGAATTAGGTCGTGAAAGTGGGTCAGGCCCTTTAGAAGTGTAGGTTAAAGGACAACTTTGATTTTTTTTCTATTGAAGAGCAGCTCAAACATGAAGTTTGCAAAACCACTGCCTTTCATTGTCTGTTCCTCACCCTTTTTTTGAGACCGGTGGGCTATTCCGATTGCCTTTTGGACTGAGAACCACACTTCAGTGGTGTGATAACCTGAGGTAACAAAGTTGCCGAAGATAGACACAAAGTGCTGGAGTAATGCAGCCGGTCAGGCAGCATCGCTGGAGTAAAAGGATGCGTGACGTTTTGGGTTGGGACCCATCTTCAGACTGAAAGTAGAGGAGAGGGTTACAGGTGGGTGGGTGAAATCTTCCAATGACCTATACTCATAAACCACTATGTCCAAGACACCTAACACGCTCTTCGTCTCTTCAATGACTACTGTTTTCCAGACCCCCACTCCCTCATCTTTACTATGATGCTCAGTCACTCGACACCTCCATCCCTCACCAGGAAGGTCTTAAAGCCCTCCGTTTCTTCCTCGACCGCAGAATCAGCTAATTTCCGTCTACTAATACCCTCCTCTGCCTAGCAGAGCTGCTCCTTACCCTCAACAACTTATCCTTTGACTCCTCCCACTTCCTCCAAATCCATGGTGTAGCTATGGGCACCCGCATGGGGCCCAGCTATGCCTGGCTCTTTGTAGGATACGTCGAACAATCCCTGTTCCAGGCGTACTCTGGCCCTACCCCTGAACTCTACCTCCGCTACATTGATGACTGCATCGGTGCTGCCTCCTGCACCCCTGCAGAACTCACTGACTTCATCAACTTCACGACCCATTTCCATCCTGCACTCAAATTTACTTGGACCATCTCCAACACCTCCCTACTGTTTCTAGATCTCACCGTCTCCATCACAGGAGAGAGACTATTGACCGACATCTACTACACACCCACTGACTCCCATAGCTATCTAGACTACACTTCTTCCCATCCTACTTCCTGTAAAGACTATCCCCTACTCCCAATTCCATCTGTCTACGCCACATCTGCGCCCAGGATGAGGTTTTCCATACCAGGGCATCGGAGATGTCATCATTCTGTAGGAAAAACAGGGGTTCCCCTCTTCCATTACAAATGAGGCTCTCACTAGGGTCTCCTCAATATCCCGCAGCTCCGCTCTTGCTCCCCCTCCCCCCATTTGTAACAAGGTCAGAGTCCCCCCTGTCCTTATCTTCCACCCCATCAGCCGTCGCATAAAGCATATTCACCGCCCCCAACTCCCAGGTTCTTTGGTAACTTGTCAGTTTCTTTGTTGAACTAAATTAAAGCGCTTGTTGCAATCAAAAGCGCTTGAACAATGGGTTGGGAAGAAAGCTGGGATCCCACTACTGGCCACATCTCCCAAGTCCACCCCTTTCTACTTTCCGCAGAAACCGTTCCCTCTGCAACTCCCTGTTTAACTCTTCCCTTCCCACCCAAACCACCCCCTCCCCAGGTACTTTCCCCTGCAACCGCAGGAGATGCAACACCTATCCCTTTACCTCCACCCTCGACTCCATCCAAGGACCCAAACAGTCTTTTCAGGTGAGGCAGAGGTTCACTTGCACCTCCTCCAACCTCATCTACTGTATCCGCTGTTCCAGGTTTCAACTCATGTACATCAGCGAGACCAAGTGCAGGCTTGGCGATCGTTTTGTTGAATACCGCCTTAACCTACCTGATCTCCCGGTTGCTCAGCACTTCAACTCCCCCTCCCAGATCCAATCTGACCTTTCTGTCCTGGGCCTCCTCCATTGTCAGAGTGAGGCCCAGCGCAAATTGGAGGAACAGCACCTCATATTTCGTTTGGGTAGTTTACACCACAGCGGTATGAAAATTGACTTCTCTAGCTTCAAATAGCCCTTGCTTTCCCTCTCTCTGTATCCCCTCTCCCTTCCCAGTTCTCCAACCTGTCTTACTGTCTCTGACTACATTCTATTTCTGTCCTGCCCCCTCCCCTGACATCAGTCTGAAGAAGTGTCTCGACCTGAAACATCGCCCACTCCTTCTCTCCAGAGATGCTGCCGGTCCCGCTGCGTTGCTCTAGCATTTTGTGTCTACCCCTATAAACCACATTCCCCCTCCCCCGTATACAGGTCATCTCCTTCTTGAACAACACACAAAGTGCTGGAGGAGCTCAGCAGGTCAGATAGCACCTACTGAGAGAATGGACAGATGACGTTTCGGCTCAGGACTCCTCTTCAGATTAATTGGAGTTGGGAAGAAAGCTGGAAAGGAAAGTTGGTGGTGGGACAAAGCCTGGCAGATGATAGGCGCATGCAAGTAAGGGTGGGGGGGGGGGGGGTTGATTGGCAGATCGGTGGAGTATGACAAAGGCAAGAGATGAAAAGGAGACAGAAATAGCACATTTGGGGATAAGAGATGAGTGTTGAAAGGCGGGGAATGGAGCAGGATGACTAAAGGTGAGGGGTAAAATGTTGGGAAAAATGTGTGCATTTTGGGGTGGGGTAGTACGGTAAAGAGATGTGCGGTAGGGAGGGTATTACTCAAAATTGGAGAATTGAATGGGGTTGTCAGCCACTCAAGTGAAGTAGAGGTGCTGTTCTTTGCGTTTGCGTGTGGCCTCACTCTGGCAATGCCCAGGACATAAGGTCATACTGAAGGGAGTTAGAATGGTTAGCAATCGGAAGATTCAGCTGGCCTTTGCAGTCAGAGCGCAAGGGATGGGTCACCTAGACCACGCTTTGTCTCAAAGGAGGCAATATCGGGAGCACCCAGGGTGTGCCAAGTCATTTGGACAAGAACATGGGAAGGAAATGTTCAGAAGGATATGGGTGAAGTGTGTGCAAATGGGACTAGTTTAGATGGGTATCTTTAGACCAAAGGGCCTGTTTTACCCCTCCAGCCCATGATATGTGTTAATTTTGCACACTCGCCTAATGTGTCCGTATGCTGATCTTTTATTCTTTACCGTTGCTATTGTCAGGAAATTTCCCAACAATGCAATTTGGTCCCTTCATTAATTAAGACTGTAAACAATGGTGGCCCCACCACTAATTTCTACGGTTCCCCACCAGTTGGAGACCATGAGTTAGTAAATGAACCATTTATCCCAACTATATGTCAGATAGCTAGCCCACTATCCATGCTCATTTATCACCCGCAGCCCTTCTGCAGTAAGTTTTTTATGTGGATTTTACTGAATGCTTTTTTGAAATCCAATTGCACTACATCTGCTGGATCACCTTTATCCACATTGCTCTTTAAATAACTCTAATAAATTTGTCAGACACTATTTCCCTTTCATAAAATCATGTTGGCTGTTTTTGATTATATTTTGATTGGATAAATGTCCACTTGCTACTTTCTTAATAATTGATTCCAACATTTTGCCAGTGGCAGATGTTGGACTAACTGGACTATATCTTTATGCTTTCTGTCTTTTTCTTTGTTTGAGAAGGGGTATTTAATTTTTACT
Source organism: Okamejei kenojei (assembly GCA_035221665.1). Lineage (NCBI taxonomy): Eukaryota > Metazoa > Chordata > Chondrichthyes > Rajiformes > Rajidae > Okamejei > Okamejei kenojei. Next base: position 120,156,148 of record CM069135.1, on the reverse strand, counting down.
TTTCCATTCTTCTGCAATGTTTTTACAATCTGGGCAATTTTAAACGATTTCTACTAAATTGGTTTAGTTTGGAGAGAGAGAGACAGCGCGGAAAACAGGCCCTTCGGCCCACCGAGTCCGTGCCGACCAGCAATCCCCGCGCACTAACACTATCCTACACACACTCAATAGAGACAATTTCCAATTTTTCCAAAGCCAATTAACCTACAAACCTGTACGTCTTCGGAGTGTGGGATGAACTGGAGAAGACCTTCCGGTCACGGGGGAAATGTACAAAGTCTGTACAGACAGCACCTGCAATCAGGATTGAACCCAGGTCTCTGGCGCTGTAAGACAGCAACCTTACCACTGCGCCACCGTTTTACGCCCTCCACCTTTTTTGAAGACCCTCATATATAGGCCATTTAAATTTGGGGGTCTTATCACTATTGATCTCATTTGGTTGCTTGGGTCTATGTTCCTTGAAGTTGAGAAGAATGAGGGGGAATTTTAGAGAAACCTATAACATTCTAACAGAACATTCTGAAAATGTTCCCAGTAGCAGGAGCTCCAGAACCAGGGTACAAAGTATTGGAGTAACTCAGAGGGTCAGGCAGCATCTCTGAATGAAATGGACGGGTGATGTTTCAGGTGGGGAACCTTCATACTGATTCTAGTTGGGGGGAGAAAGCTGGAAAAATGGTAGGGGCACGACAAAGCCTGGCAAGTGATAGGTCCGCATTCGGCAACCTATGGGCCGGATTCGGCCCGTAACCCGAAATCATCTGGCCCGCAGGTGTTAGACAAGACTCACACACTTATCCGAAAGTAGTTCTCACACACACACAGCCAATTCCATATCGAAACACCTGTCCACTCACTCTCTCCGACCCTACCCACACACACTCCCTCTTTCATCTTCCCGACCACCCGGAGTGAAAGCGCCCCCCACCCCGGTGCCGCAGCATGTGTGAAACTGAAGCGGGCTGAGATCGGCTTCAGTAAGGCGGCGCTGGAGCGGTTTCCTCGGGAGCTCAATGGCGGGCTGGCTGGAGGAAAGCGAAGCATCAGCGGAGTCGGTGAGGAATTCTACTCCAGCCACAGTGTTGCACTTTAGTTGTAGTTTGCCGCGGGGGTGGTGGGGGGGGGGGGGTAATTGTCTTTTTGTTACATTTTTGTTGCGATTTGAAAAAAAACGATCATGAATTATTTATTAACCATGGCGATAGATGTGGCCCGCCATCCGCTCACAGAGATAGGTCCTGGCTCCTGTGCAGAACTAGGTTGCTAACCCCATGTGATAGGTGGATACAGGTGAGGGGGGGTTTTCATTGGGAGATGGGTGGACAAAGACTAGAGATGAAAAGTAGACAGGAAGGAGACAAGGGGGCAAAATTATCCGACACCCGTTTGTCATCATTCTTCAGCTTGCAGACCTCTACCTCAGAACATCATGGATCTGGTTGCAATACAGACTTTGGATGCTGTTTGTGTAGTGTTCACACCTTCCCCTTGTGGCCACATGGGTTCCCTTCTGGCATTCTGATTTCCTTCCCTGTCCCAAAGATGTTCTTAAGACTCAGGTGCAGAATTAGGTCATTTGGCCCATCGACACTGTGGGTTGGTCGATTAACTTGCTACTGTAAATTGCCCCTTGTTGTAGCTGAGTAGTAGAATCTTCAGAGGAGGTGGGGGTGGTTAATGAATATGTGGAGAGAATATAAAAATGGGATTAACGTAGGATTGGAGTAAATTGATGCTTGCTTGTCAACACCGCTTTGGTGGGGTTCTGTTTTTTAAATAATTAATGTTAACATTTTCCCCATTAGTTATGTTGGGCTTTAAAAAAAAATCAATAGCGGGGTTACATTTGTCACCCCTCGATTCAAACAAACTGCTCCAGAAGCAATAGAATTGTGGAAGATGACCGCAAATGCATATACTCATTCCAGGGTCATTTCCTGTCGTACTCTGGAGTGTAGATTATCAGGCCCTGGGGATTTTCCTGCATTTTTGGCCCATTAATTTATCTGGCACTAGTTATTATACTAATATTGATTTCCTTCGGTTCCTGTCTCTCTCTAGAAACACAGATCTGAAAAATTGCCCCGAGTGTGCGGGGAATTGATGAGAAAGTGGAATAACATAGAACTAGTGTGAACGGGTGATCAATGGGCAGCGTGGACTCAGTGTGCCGAGGGTCCTGTTTCTGTGCTATATCTCTAAACTAAACTAAATTTATTTGTTCTGTCATTTCATTATTCCAATTGTAATTTTTTTTTTCAATTCCTGACTGTTGGGGACTATATTTGTCTTAGAGTCCGGAGTCCGAGCGTTCAGAGAGTCATAGAATCTTTCAGCGTGAAAACAGACCTTTTGGCCCAACTTGCCCACACTGGCCAATGTGTCCCATCAACACTCGTCCCACATGCCTGCGTTTGGCCCATATCCCTCTAAACCTGTCCTATTCATGTACCTTTCTAAATGTTTCTTAACTATCGTTGCCATAGTACTGACACTGAGCTTTTTCTCTTCACATGTTTTCGTAATGTTCCCTGCAAGTATATTCGGATGCTCCATTCTCTCTTTCCCCACCCTCCCCCATCACTACCTAAATTTATTCATTCTAAGGAATCTAGGGATATGGCGAAAAAAGCAGGAATAGGGTACAGGTTTTAGATGATCAGCCATGACCCAGAGAGTTGTGAATTTATGGAATTCCCTGCCACAGACGGCAGTGGAGGCCAAGTCACTGGATGGATTTAAGAGAGAGTTGGATAGAGCTCTAGGGGCTAGTGGGGTCAAGGTATATGGGGAGAAGGCAGGCACGGGCTATTGATAGCGGACGATCAGCCATGATCATATTGAATGGCGGTGCTGGCTCGAAGGGCCGAATGGCCTCCTCCTGCACCTATTTTCTATGTTTCTATGACCATATTTAATGGCGGCGCTGGCTCGAAGGGCTGAATGGCCTATTCCTGCACCTATGTTTCTATGTCCTTTGTTGAATTATAATCATGCAGCCATTACACACCGCCTTAGTAATTCACTCCTCACCAAGCCACTTTCCACCCACCTTGCCATCAGGTACCTATCTGGGCTATTACCAGTTTCCATTACCTGGCCTGTTGATTCACGCTGAGCTTGTTAACTAAAGTTGGTCCTGGAGCTTTTCTCATTGCTGTTTATGTGAACATAAATTTTCTGTAACTTTTTCTGAACTATTAAGGGGATTTCACTTCAAAGCTCTTTTGTAGGCTGTAAAGCACGTTGTAAAGTCATGAAAGGTGCTATTGAAATGCATGTTCTTTGTTTAAATCCCAACTCATTTTTACTAGCAGCTTTGGTCACCATGAGTCTTGCAGGAGTTTAATGTGCTAATTCAGGTCAGGTTCCTTTGTGTATTTTCATGTTAGCATAGGTATTGGTTTGCATTAGTCGAAAAAGTTTGCAAACCGTCATTCTTGTTTTTTATTTTTATTTAGTATATCAAAATTATAGTTAGGAACCCGCACAGAAAAAAAAAAATACACGGTGACTGGAAGGCAAAAGGTAGGGGAAATTCTTTCATGTAGCAGGAAACAATGGTAAAATAGCTAAGGAAGACAAAAATGCTGGAGAAACTCAGTGGGTGAGGCAGCATCTATGGAGCGAAGGAAATAGGCAACGTTTCGGATCGAAACCCTTCTTCAGACTCAAATAATAATAAGTAAAATAGCTACACTTTATAGGCGGGCAAGGAAGATTGCATAACGTCGGAAGACAAGATGCTTTAAGTCTGAGGTTATTGTGACCGCTACAATGAAAGTAGTGTTTTTTTAATGATTAAATACCAGAACAGAATTGCAGTCCAGTTTTGTTGTTTGTATTATAACCTTGAGTTACATTTATAAATTATTTTGAACAAGGGAGCACTTTTTTTCAAGCATGATGTTTTTTTTTTGAGTGCGTATAAATTGTAGGAAAATTGCCTTCATAATTTGGACTTGCAAATGTTTACCCAATTTAATCTAAGGTTTGCAGTCACAAATGAAACGTTATTGAAATATCCATTACAAATATGAATTTCCAAAACTTTTGAGTGCCCTGAGATAGATATTGGTTGAAAGAAATATTTGTTCGTCAGGTGAATACATTGGCTTTTAGAAAAAAATTCACCAATACAATTTGGCCTTTCACAAAATACAGCTAACAAGAAAGACCTGAATAATTGCACATAATTACCACTAATTCCACTTGATGTATAATGCAGCAATTGAAATTTGACAGAACTATTTTGAAATTATAAAGATTTGTGATTTTGAAAATAGCAAGTAAAATTTAGTGTTTGAATTAAGTTCAAGCAATTATTGGAGGAAAATTATTTCCAAACTGTAGACCATTGAATAAATGTAAATGTCCATGTGTGACCAGAAGTTGAATGCATTCGCTATGTGTAAAGTTATCACAATTGTATCTCCGGCATTGAAATTTTCACTTTATATTCTAGTGATACCACATATTTTGAAATGGGGTTTGAATTGTTATTCGCAATCCCGTCAATACAATTTATCTCCAAATTGCCTGCCAGTGGAAAAGAAGATTGGACACAATGTAAAAAAAATGACATCAATTAGTTTTGTGCTATTGACAAATAGTAGTGTTGTCTTTTCATGACAGTACTCCATCTCCAACAGGGTTGCGTTCTCTCCCCAGTACTGTTCAACCACATTTTCATCATGCCCTCCAATCTCTAGATCGCGGTCTCTTCATCAAATACCGACTGGATGGCTCTCTCTTTGATCTACATTGACTGAATGGCAAGACCAAAACTCTTGAACGCCTCATCACCAAAGCCTTCTTTGCAGATGATTTCTCCCTTATGGCACAAGGAATATGACCTCCACTTTAACATGTCCAGATTCCTTGGCACAAGGAATATGACCTCCAATTTATCGTATCCAGATTGGCATAGGTGATTGGCCTTAATATCAGTCTCAGGAAGACAGACGTCCTCCACCAACCAGTCCCAGCCTCTTCAGCACCACCACCGTGTACAAATTGACAACATGCAGCTGAAAACAGTTGACGCTTTCAAGTGTCTGGGCAGCGTGATATCTTCTGATGGGTCGTTGCACGAGGAAATATCGACCAGAAGCAGCAAGGCCAGTCAAGCACTTGGTCGACTCCGAGCATGAATGTTAAACCATCACAACATCAAGCTACCACTAGGCTGAAAGTCTACAAAGCTGCGGTACTCTCCAGCTTGCTGTGTGGATGTGAAACATGGACCTTGTACAGGAAACACATCGGCCTGCTTGAGACGTTCCACATGCACGCTCTGCGGTCCATCGAGGGCATTCTCTGGCAAGACAGGGAGACCAACGTGGAAGAGACTGGTCTGGCTTCACGAGCACCGAAGCAATGATGATATAGGCCCAGCTTCCATGGACAAGCCATGTGATCCGGATGGATGAATCCCGCATGCCCTGTCAACTCCGGTACGGAGTTCTGTCATTGGGTCAAAGGAACCCAGGGAAACGCCCAAAGAACCGGTTCAAAGACTGGATCAAGGGCCACCTCCAGCACGCAGGCCTAGCCCCAAACAAAACTGGAAACCCGTGCCAACGACAGGACTGGCTGGCGTACAACCACTAGTAAGGCGGTCAGCAGTTTCGAAGACAATCAGCGAAGTCGACTTGTTAGTGCCAGAGACAGGAGGAAGGCTGCAGCCCTAAACCCTCCCACAGTGGCCTTCTGTGAGTGTGTGGCTCACACATCGGACATGTGAGGCCCACTCCATCCCACAACACATGAGACTGCACAACCTGCTATCAGCTTCTACCACGGGCCACCACCAACTGTCGTCTGCACTATCGGGAGATGACAAAGGAAAGATTTTGTAAAGGAGGGCAAGTTTTGAACTACCAGAGAGGGCAGGTGAGGTTTGTTGTCCGTGATGAGGTCCCTGAGGATTTGATGGGTTTAATTAAAGTCTTTGGTTTTCCCATTGTGTAGCTGAAAGATCTTGGTTCATCAAACTGGAGACGCTGCTGGAATCTTGAGCAAAACAAAAAGTGCTGGAGGAACTCAGCGGGTGAGGCAGCGTCTGTGGAGGGAATGGACAGGTGAATGGTCCTGCAGCTCCACTGATGTTGCCTAACCCGCTGAGTTCCTCCAGCACTGTGTTTAGTTCATCAAAAATTGGATGATGGCCAAAAGTGAGGCTGTATTTAATTTTATTGGCAAATATTTGAAAAATCGTCTGATGATTTTGCATATTATCAAGTGGATGCATGTAATTGATATAGAGAAGGGAGCTGAGGAATAATCCTTGCACCTGAGGTGATGATGTGGGAGTGAAAACGTTGATATATGTACTCTTGGAACAACTGGAGGAACATGAGCCAAGCCAAAAAGTAATCCCTGAAGAAAGGAACAAGATTGTGATCGATTTTGTCAAAAGTTGTAAAAGTATGCTGGAGAAACTCAGCGGGTGAAGCAGCATCAATGGAGCGAAGGAGATGCTGCCTCACCCGCTGAGTTTCTCCAGCATTTTTGTCTACCTTCGATTTTTCCAGCATCTGCAGTTCCTTCTTAAACAAAGGTATTTATATATATTGTTTAGTTTGTGATGGAAGGTAGTTTAGGTTGGAAGGATTCAATATGGAAATTGTCAGTTATGGATCACAAAGAGGACATGCCCTTCGGCCCATCGAGGGACAATTTTCATTTACTAAGCCACTAACCTACAAACCTGTATGGCTTTGGAGTGTGAGAGGAAACCGAAGATCTCGGAGAAAACCCACGCAGGTCCATGGGGAGAACGTACAAACTCCGTACAGACAGCACCCGTAGTCGGAATCGAAGCCAGGTCGCATGCGCTGTAAGGTAGCAACCCTACCGTTGCAACACCGTGCCGCCCATACATTCTCAAGAAGTTCAAATAGATTTAGCATCTCACCAAATACTTCTAAAGCATCCTAACTGGTTGCATTGTGGTCTGGTCCGACAAATCCAACACCATATCTGGGCCCCAGATCTGAAGAAGAATGTGCTGGCTCTGGAGTGGGCCCAGAGGAGGTTTATGAGAATGATGTCAAGGATGATTGGGTTCACATATGATGAGCGGCACTGGAGTTTCGCTGGCGTTTAGGAGGGACCTAATTGAAACTTACAGAATAATGAAAGGCCTGGATAGAGTGGATATGGAGAAGATTTTTCCACTAGTGGGAGAGTCTAGGACCAGAAGCTATAGCCTCAGAATGAAAGACGTACCTTTAGGAAGGAGATGAGGAGTAATTTCTTTAGTCAAAGGTTGTGAATCTGTGGAATTCATTGCTCGAAGGCTGTGCAGGCCGTCAATATATATTTTTAAGGCGGGGATTGACAGATTCTTGATTAGTACGGCTGTCAGTGGCTATGGGGAGAATGCAGGAGAATGGGGTTGAGGGGGAAAGATAGATCTGCCATGGTCAAATGGCGGAATAGACTTGTTGGTCCGAATGGCCTAATTCTGCTCCTATAACTTATTAACATGAGCATGAGATGCTACCTCAAAGAAGAGGCATCCACAATCAAGGATCTCCACCATTTGTCCATGCCCTCTTCTCATGCCAACAATTGGGCAGGAGGTACAGAAGCCTGAAATCACACACCTCTAGGTTCAAGGACATATACTTTCCTACAACTATCAGTTTCTTGAATGACCCGGCATAACCCTAACTGAAGGAATAATGAGAGTTGACCTAAAATAGAAATCCCAGAGGGCTTGTTTTTAGAAGTTGAAGATAGTGGTCTATCTAAAAAACCTTGTTTGTCAAAGGTTGTAGACATATTTGTAAGTTTTATTTAGTTTGGTTGTGAACCACCGGGTGGTGCCTGCAACGGCTGCCTTGCCAACAGCCTGTCTGTCCCTTCCTTCTTTGTTGTTTGATAGTAGGTATTAAATGCATGTTTTTAGTGTTCTTCAGCTTGTTTTATGTGGGGGGTTGGGGGTGGGGAGGGTTGGAGGAAACTTTTCTAAAATCGCTTACCTCAACGGAGATGAGATTTTTTTCCGTATCGTATCTCTGTCTGCATTGCGGCGTAACATTGAGGAGTTGGCGGCCTTTGCTGGAGACCGACTTCGGGAGCACCAACCGCGGGAGCCTGCGGACTTACCATCGCTGTGCCCTTGGAGACTTTGGGAGCTCCAAGCCGCAGGAGCTTCGTCTGCACCAATGCGGGAGCTTCATCCGCCCCAACGCGGGAGCTTCGACCGCCCCGTCTGTGGATGGTTCGACTGCCCTGACCGCGGGAAAATAAAGAGGAAGAAAATTAGACTTTATTGCCTTCCATCACAGTGAGGAACGTGGGGAAGCTGCTGTGGTGGATGTTTATGTTAACTTTTATGTAGTTGCTTTTTTTTAGTATGGCTGTAATTTGAATTTCACTGTACCTTAATTACACATGTGACAATAAACTGACCTTTTCCTTGAAACCTTGACCTTGATGCATTGAAAGCATTCAGTTTGCAGATAGTTACGGATCTGAGAAGTAACCATACATTCAAAAATTAAAAAAAGAAAAGTGGGCTCCATATCTGAGGTAGGATGTGTTAGTGTTGGAGAAGGTCACCAGAGGAGGTTTACGAGAATGATCCCGGGGATGATTGGATTAATGTATGATGAGTGTTTAACGGCACTGGGCCTGTACGGGCTGGAGTTTAGAAGGTTGAGGAAGGACCTTAATTAAACTTACCAAATAGTGAAAAGCCTAGATAGGGTGGATGTGGCGAGGATCTTTCCACTAGTTGGAGTGTCTAGGACCAGAGGCCATAGCCTCAGAATAAAAAGATGTACCTTTAGAAAGGAGGTGAGGAGGGTGGTGAATCTGGAATTCATTGCCACAGACAGCTGTGGAGGACGTAATTGGGTATGTTTAAGGCGAAGTTTAACTGATTCATTATTTGTAAGGGTGTCAAGGGGTATGGGTACAAGGCAGGAGAATGGGGTTGAGAGGGAAATATAGATCAGCCATGATTGAATGGCGGAGTAGACTCAATGAGCTAAATGGCATGCTTCTGCTCATATGACCTATGAAAATACTGGTAATACTCAAGTTTGACAGCATCTGTGGAGAAGAAACCAGTCCAAAGTTTCAGGTTACTCATGCTCATCAGAATGTTCAATTTGCAACATATATTGTTTTTCATATTTTTCTTTTCAACAGATAACCCTCAAGCTGTAAGGATAGGAGATCTTTAATCTGTTTGTGGGAGATTTAAAAATACTGTCAGGCTGCAGTGAAAATATGGCTGTGTGGTGACCATATTTATTCGTATGGCTGTATGGTGACCACAAATGTCACTGTACCAATTGGTACATGTGACAATAAATGTCTCTTGTCTTGTCTTGTGTTTTGATATTTCTGCGTACCATGCAAAATACCTAATTGATTGTAAAGCATTTTGAGAGGGTTTGAAGATGTTATTATATATGTGCAAGTTATTACTTTCTTATTACCCTAACACCATGCGTAGACTCCATAAATTGTATTTGTTCTTTCTTCGTGTAATACTGGAATACATCGATCATGCTAAGCAGCTTTACAGTTTTGAGTATCTGGTCCAGTGATTTGGTAATACTGCCATCACTGGTTGCACCTGAAAATCTAACTTGGTATAAATGTTTAGTTGCTAATGAATGAATTGGATATTTTCCCTCCTTCACTTAAGAAGGTTGCACATTCAGCACAAGCTGCTGGCTTCATGCGAAGTAAGGACACTAGATAGATTACCATGATAAATGTGCATTCAGACAGAATGGTATTGGAATCTGAATAGATGGATTGCCAATTTGTAGGTTAATTGCCGATGGTGTGTAGTGAGTGGATGAGAAATTGGGATAACATAGAACAAGTGTTCATCCGAGATTCTCCTGGAAAGCAGCTTGCAAGAAATCCACGTGTGTAGAAAGGAACTGCAGATGCTGGTTTATACCAAAGAAGATAGTTACTCCAGCATTTTGTGTCCTTCTGCAGGAAATCCACTTTAGACTTGTGGTTTGCTCTGACTTTTACCTTGAATTTGAAGATCCCAAAGGCTAGTTTGGTCAGCAGCATATCAAAATGGATGGCCATGAAATCTTTCACCAGTGATAGCACCGACTATTGATTGGGATGATGAAGATCTAGCTGCTAGCTTAGACGTCAACAGACAGTTCTCACCAAGACAGTGCTGACTTTCTTGTGACTTGGTGAGCAGGGATTTTTATTTCAATTTGTAGTGATGCATCATTGAACCAGTCCCTTTGGCCCACCGGGTCCATGCCGACCATCGATCACCCATTCACACTTGTTCTATGTTATCTCAATTTCTCATCCACTCACTACGCACTATCGGCAATTTACAGAGGACAGTTAACCTACAAATCCAAACGTCTTTGGGATAGAAACAGAAACATGGAAAATAGGTGCAGGAGTAGGCCATTCGGCCCTTCGAGCCAGCACCGCCATTCAATAAGATCATGGCAGATCATCTAAAATGTGTGCCTCGTTCCTGCTTTTTCCCCATATCCCTTGATTCCTTAGAATTAATGGATTTAGGTAGTGATTGGGGGAGAATGGGGAAAGAGAGAATGGAGCAATCAGAGCATCATGGCTGATCATCCAAAATCAGTACCCTGTTCCTGCTTTCTCCCCATATCCCTTGGTTCTGTTAGCCCTAAGAGCTAAATCTAACTCTCTCTTGAAAACATCTGGTGAATTGGCCTCCACTGCCTTCTGCGGCAGAGAGTACCGGAGGAAATCCACGTGATCGCAGGGAGAACATGCAAACTCCACACAAATGGCAGCCAAGGTCTGGATCAAACCGGGTGCCTGGCGCTTTGAGGCAGTGGCTCTACCAGCTGTGCCACTGTGCCACCGGCTTTAGGGGTTTCCCTTTTACCCAAAAATTAAATGGACATAAATTTTGTGTGATCAATATGTTTAATGGAAAACTGCAGGTTTCAAATAACGTGAATGCTTTGATCCATAGCTTAGCGATCATGAAAGAGAAATTCATCTTACCAAGTGCAATAATCACCTGGCCAAGTACATTTTTGTTTTTCTTTTCATTTTTCCATCCTCCCGGCCCGATTTTCAACAGAGTACAGCTCTCCTGCTGCTGCCTCTTGCCGGTGTATGGTTTTCTTGGCATTATAGAGAGTCACGCATTTGTGCCAGAACTTTTCATGTTTAATAAGAACCAGGCTGAAATATATCTGCCCTAGTGTCAACAGACCAATAGATTGGTGCTTAAATAATTGTGCTAATAATCCAAAGCCCTGAACTAAAGATCCAAAGCAGCTGTTCAGATATCAGCTTGGCAATTTAGGATTTAGTTATCTAAATAATCCATAATGAAAAATCTAGAACCAGTGTCGGCGACCATTGCCGTAATAAAAAAAACTAAATTTCTTTGCATTCCTTTCCTGGCCTGGCTTCTAGAGGAGATGATGGAATCAGTTTCAATTATTACTTTGAAGAGGCTTTGAATTTATAGAACATTGCTGGTGGCACCGGCAATGGCTGCCTCGCCAACAGTCTTTCTGTCCTTTCTCCTGTTTTGTTATTTTAAGTGCGTGTTAAAGAGTATGATTTAGTGTTCTCTGGTTTGTTTTATGTGGGGAGTGGGAGGGTGGGTTCGGGGAAACTTTATTTCAGTCTCTTACCTTGCCGGAGATGCGATTGTTTTCCGGGTCGTATCTCCGGCCGCTCTGCGGCCTAACATCATGGAGTTGGCAGCCTTGCTCGGGACAGACTTTGAGCCCCACCGCGGAGCTGTGGACTTACCATCGGAGCCAATTCCTCGCCTGGGATCGATGCTTCCGACAGCGGCCTGCGGAGTTCAACATCGAGGAGCTCACAGTCTCGGGTAGAGTCTGATGTCGGGAAAAAGTCGCAGGGGGTTTGACCAGCCCCGACTCGGGAGTCCGGTTGCCCAGTGCGGGAAGCTGAGATCCCCCCCCCCAAGCGGGAGCTTGATTGCCCCAATGCGGAGGGCTCAACCGCCAGTTGCGGGAGCCAAGATCGTCCCGACAACGGACAGTTCGAGTGCCCCGACCGCGGGAGAACGGAGAAGGGAAGGAGGGTGAACTTTTTTTTGCCTTCCACCACAGTGAGGAATGTGGGGGAGTCTCTGTGGTGGATGTTCATGTTGAAACATTTATTTGGATGCTTTGCTCTTTATTGGTATGATGACTGTATGGCAAATCTGAATTTCACTGTACCTTAATTGGTACATGTGACAACAAACAAACTTTGGATGGACACTTAAATGGGCATGGCATAGAAGGATATGGTCCTAATGCAGGCAATTGGGATTAATGTAGTATAGATGGGCTAGAAGGGTCAGTGTGGACGCCGTGACACAAACGATACGTTTCTGATGAAGGATCCCGACCTGAAACGTCACCTATTCTTTTTCTCCAGAGATGCTGCCTGATCCACTGAGTTACTCCAGCATTTTGTGTCTATCTTTGGTATAAACCAGCATCTGCAGGTCATAGAGTTCCAACGATTCTGTGTTGTACAGCTCCATGACCGAGGCCTGAAACGTGGCGACCCTTGTGCAGTGACTTAGTGTGGTCTACTCTTATAGTTAATATGGTTGTCGCCAAACTGTAGAGAAGGTACACAGACACCTTAAGGTCTTCACTACTTTATTAATCATACATCATATGGCCCTAACTGTACGTGGTCTGTCACGATCACCAGAGAGAGAGCTAGGGGCGTGTGGGTTACAATTATACTAACTGGTGGGGGGGTGGTTAGCATGGACATCGTCACTATCAATTAAAGGTGTATACACATATCATCTACATCCTTCCTCTACCAAAACAAACAGTGAGTGACAGGGCGACCACGTCTCATGCGCTAGGGTAAATGCAAACAGTAAAGCACGGGAATACAGAATCACACGTAATCGCCGTAACGGACCGGCGGCCTGACCAGGCGACCAGACCGGGTCCGCACCTTGCCATCACCTCCTTCCCCGACGGGAACAAGCGGGGACGACGCCAGGGCATGGTGGGGGCTACGGACAGGAGAACCCCTGGGCGACGAAGGCATCTGGGAGGACGGCGAAAAGAAGGGCGAGAAAGCCGGAGAAAGCGGGACCCGCAGCCGGGAGGCGGACAGGAGGAGGACGAGGGGGGGGGGGGGGGGGGGTGACCCCAGAGGAACGGGCAAAGCACTGGGCTGCGACAGTGGCAGCGGGGGGGCATACGGAGCCGCTGGGGGAGGGAGAGGCTCGTTCACGAGCCGGAGACGCTGGCGGGACCGGCGGTACACCCTTCCGTCGTGGTTGACAAGGTACGAACGAGGGGAACCGGCAGAGCCGACGACCACGGCCAGCTTGGAACGGCCAGAAGTGGACCTCATACGGACGACCTGGCCGGGGAGAAGAGGGCGGAGGACACGGCAGGACCTGTCGTGGGAACGCTTCTGTATACCGTGTTTTTGGGCAATGCGTTTCCGGACCAAGGCAGGTTTAAAGACGGAGGGGGACAGGGACTGCTGAGACACCGGGACCGTGGGCCTCGTGACTCGGGACATGAGTCGCTGAGCCGGGGAGCCCAGGGCATGGTCGCGGGAGATGTTGCGGAGGTTCAGCAGGGCCAGGTAGATGTCGGAGCGGGATACTGGGACTAAGAAAATAAAACGCGATAGACTGGAGACGCAGGAAGAAGAACGTCTGACGCCATGTAGAGAAGGTACACATGGTACACACCTTAAGGTCTTCACTACTTTATTAATCATACATCATATAGCCCTAGCTGTACGTGGTCTGTCACGACAGTGAAGCAGTTGCCCAGGATATAGTCCTTGAATTTGGAGCAGGCAAAGACAACAGCCAGCAGCTCCTTTTCAATCTGGGCATAGTGTTGTTCAGCGGTCGTCGTTGTGCGGGATGCGTAGGACACAGGCAGTTGCACCCCGTCATGGATCAGCAGGCAGACGGCCCCGAGGCCAAACTTAGATGCATCACATGTGAGGACGATGGGGCGCTGGAGGTCAAAGTACTTCAGCGTTGGCATGCTGATCAGCTTAGATTTGAGGGCGTCAAATGCTTGCTGGTGTTGCGGGAACCAGGCCCAGGCAGTGTCCTTTTTCACCAGATCCCGCAGAAGGGCACTCAGTTCACTCAGGTCGGGGATGAACTTTCCCAGGTAGTTGACCATGCCCAAGTAGCGCTGTAGGCCAGGCACGTCCGCAGGTGCAGACCCTGCACAGCCACAGCAGAAACCGTCTCGCTACCTGACACGTGATGATACAGCATCTGGTTCCCATCTCCAGCATGATGAACTCCCCCCCCGTCTGACTTACTCCAGTTGGTTTGAAGTTGACCAGCTCCACTGCCTCTCTTCCTCCGCGGTCATCGAGAAGTTGCGCCGCCACTTTGCCACCTTCGGGTCACCGGCCAGCCTGCAGTCGGACAACGGCAGCCAGTTCACCAGTGCCGAGTTCCGCGCTTTTGCCAATCGATGGAACTTTCGTCATTACACCAGCAGCCCGGAATACCCGCAGAGCAACGGACTGGCCGAGCGCGCGGTCCGCAGTGCTAAAGGATTGTTGCAACGTTGCCGCCTATCCCACTTCTGACACCATGTAGAGAAGGTACACAGACACCTTAAGGTCTTCACTACTTTATTAAACATGCGTCATATAGCCCTAGCTGTACGTGGTCTGTCACGATCACCAGAGAGAGAGCTAGGGGCGTGTGGGTTACAATTATACTAACTGGTGGGGGAGTGGTTAGCATGGACATCGTCACTATCAATTAAAGGTGTATACACATATCATCTACACAAACTGTATGCAAACAAAGAATCTCACTGTACTTGGATCACGTGATAATAAGTAGCATGGACAGCACCTGAAACAATGTGATCGGTTCTCAACTGTGCTGTATTAGCCTGTGCTAAACTGCTAGGTTGCAGCAAGATACTTTGATGAATTAAATTGATTGATACTTTCAAGGGAGAGCTGGATAGGGCTCTTAAAGATAGCGGAGTCAGGGGATATGGGGAGAAGGCAGGAACGGGGTACTGATTGGGGATGATCAGCCATGATCACATTGAATGGCGGTGCTGGCTCGAAGGGCCGAATGGCCTAATCCTGCACCTATTGTCTATTGTCTATTGTCTATTGAAAGTTACAACATAAAACAGACCCTTCGGCCCACTGAGTCCACGGTGACCAGCGATCCCAGTTTGTACTCGTTCTATGTTATCCCACTTTCGCATCCACTCCAGAGGCCAATTAACCTACAAATCCGCATGTCTTTGGGATGTGGCGGGAATCCGGAGTATGATGGTTCATGGGTGGAATAAGTGACAAAGACCTGAGACGAAAAGGTTTTTGGAAGAGTAGTGAAATGTAAAGCCAAGGTAGAAGGGGGGTTAGGAGGGGAAAAGAGGGGGCTATATTGGGAGAAATGAGTGGGTGAAAGAAAGAATGAACAAGATAAACTTTTATAAATTTGCTGTTTCCTTTGCGTTTGGGCTTACAGTGTAGATCAAAATCCTATGAGGTACAAAATTGATGGATGTCATCAAATTGTTATTTTCCCTTGATCCAGTATGGAAACAGGCCCTTCAGCCGACCAAGATGCCCCATCTCAACTAGCCCCATTTGCCTGCATTTGGCCCATATCCCTCTCAACCTTTCCTACCCATGTACCTCTGCAAGTGTCTTTCAAACGCTGTTATTGTACCTGCCTCATCCACCACCTCTGGCAGCCTATTCCACGCACCCACAACCTTCCAAGTGAATATCTCCAAAAATACATTTCTTTGTCAAACAAAATCACGTAATTAATTGGTGGAGTTTGTAAACCAAAATTGAAAAGAAAATTATTTTTTAAGCAAACTATTCTTGGGAATGTACTTAGAATTGTAATTTGTATTTCCCTAAATTGCATGAGAGGATGTGGTCAACACATCTAGTCTTCATTAGAAAGAGAGTTAATAGACAATAGACAATAGAAGGCAGTTATCTATTTCCAATGGAAGAATAACTGAAAGAAATGCCTTTCTGTAGTTCTATTTGTTTTCTTGCTATCTACAGCTTGAAGGATCTAAGCACGTCATAGAGACACAGCAGATATTCTTTGAGAGGAATTCCTTGAATGCCTGTCACTAATAACATTGATCCTATTATTATGAAGTCTCTGAGTGAAGTTTCTCATCGTTGAATTTAACTTTTTAATTAGAGTGCTCATTTTCAGTATAGATGAAAGAGAGTGGACTTTGAATCCAAGTGGCCATTCTTCTACCAAGCAAGCAGTAAAGCCCCTGTCCCACTTTCACGACCTAATTGGCGACCTCTGCCGAGTTTGCCCTTGACTCATACTCGCAGCATGGTCGCTACGAGGTCGTAGGAGGTCTTCGTAACTCTTCCTCGTGCTCGTGAGTGGTCTCCGCGTACTCGTGGCCTCAAGTAGGTCGCGGCGTTTTTCCAGCCTGATAAAATATGTCCACGAGTAAACAAAAGGTCGGCATGGAAAAAATGGATACTTTTTACTCGCAGGTAGGTCGTAGTAGGTCGTGATGGTAGTCGTAGGTGGGTAACTGGCCCGAGAAAAAAATGCAAACATGACATCATTTTATCATGTGATCATTTTCCACTCATAGCTAGTCGTAGTTGGTCGTAGGTGTGGAAGACTGAGGTCGAGGGGGGGGGTCGTAGGAGGTCGCAGACATGGTCGTAGGAGGTCTTTTACTTCGGCGAGTCAACACGACCTTGACATTTTTCTCAACTCGTCCAGTGTCTTCTAAACTCGTGGATTAGGTCATCCAAGTGGGACAGGCCCATAACATAGCTTTCCTGCTACCTCTGCCCTCTTTCCCTTCCCACCCCGTCCAACCCAAACGGAACTGATTAGATAGAACGAGGTTAAACGGGTGACCGATAGTCAACGAAGACCCGGCAGGCCAAAGGGCCTGTTTCCACACTGTATTTTTCAGTAAAAAAATTGCACAAAACCAAGCTGAAGCAAGTTATGTTCGACCCCAAGGGACTGACTAAGAAGGAATATAATAGACACAAGGAATTAGTCAGACACAAAAAGCTGGAGTAACTCAGCGGGTCAGGCATCTCTGGAGAGAAGGAATGGGTGATGTTGTGGGTCGAGACTCTTCTTCAGGACTGAAGAAGGGTCTCGACCTGAAACGTCACCCATTCATAAGGTCAAAAGGAATAGGAGTAGGAATATAGAAGGAAGAAGGGTCTTGACCCGAAACGTCGCCTATCTCCTTCGCTCCTTAGATGCTGCTGCACCCGCTGAGTTTCTCCAGCCTTTTGTGTACCCTAGAATTAGGCTATTCTGCCAATTAAGTCCACTCATGGCTGATCTATCTCTCCCTCCTAACCCCATTCTCCTGCCTTCTCCCATCAACCTCTGACACCCGTATTAATTATTCCTTCTCTCCAGAGATGCTGTTTGTCCCGCTGAGTTACTCCAGCTTTTTGTGTCTATCTTCGGTTTAAACCAGTATCTGCAGTTCCTTCCTACACCAGAAGGAATATAATTATGGATGCAGAAGCTATAAAATGGGACCACATCCATAGCACTGCAGTGGGGAAAAGATCAAGGGAGTGGGTCTAGTTGTATCTTTCTTTCAAAGCCTGTGCTGATGACTTAATGGGCCTCCTATGCTGACAGGATTCTATAAATTTTATAAGAAAGGGGATTTATCTTTTAAAATGTGATATAGTTTAACCTGGTCCTCTCCTTCCCCAGTGTATTCCATATTTATTTGGTTATTGAAGAAAAGGCGTCTGGATTAGATTTTGGATTCCACTCATATCTTTGAGATGATGCATCAACATCTGATGGCTCGTATGGGAAATTTCTTGTGTGGGGGAGAGGAATCCAGTATCGTGATGACCAAAATATGAATGTTCAGCCATTTGAAAAAAATCTCCATGATGAATGGATTAAAGGCCATTGTGTGTTGAGTGAGATCGCACTCTAATGAACTGATAATGACCATTATTTGTTTAAACTGTTCACCAATATCAATAATGATCTGATGCAGCTTCAAAAAGAATCCTCTAAATTGTTTCCATATGAATACGCCGTGACCTTATTGAGATGTATGTTCAGACTCCAAACCATATCCATTGTTATCAGGCTTCCGAATGATCCTTCCACAAGCTTCGGGTGCAGTACGATTCACCTCGACCTTATTGCGGACATTGGACTTTGTCTCTAGAATTGCTGTGCTTCAATGCTAAGAACAATATCCTGCATTCTGAATGTTTTTGCTCTACCTTTAATTCTTGATGTCTGGCTTGAATATATTCTTGTATAGTATTATCTGGTTTGATTGGATAACATGCAACAAGCTGTGCACGGTACCCCAGTACACTTGACAATAATAAACTTAAACTTGACTCCTTGTACTAATGTTCAGAATCTAGTTGCCCTTAGTTTCGGAAAAGCACAATACCGCAGTATTGTCCTCGAACTCATACTGATCAGGTTTAATAAAATAGTAAGATTAAACAAGAACTTACCAGTTCGAAGTTTGATCGTTATTTTATGTGGAGTTACGATGAGGGATTACGTGAAGAGCCCGCCTGGCGCCGGCAAACGGCATACTTCAAAGCAGCGGCATGAAAAACACAGAACACCAAATAGCCGAAGTAACATAGTAAGGCTCATAATAGACTTAGAACTACCAGATGATCATTTATTTTATGAGGGTGGGAGTGGAGGGCACGTAATCCCTCATCGTAACTCCTCATAAAATAACGATCAAACTTCGAACTGGTAAGTTCTCGTTTAATCTTACTATTTTACTTCGGAGTCACGTGAGTGACTACGTGAAGATTTTAAAGCTTTCTGTGTTTTTTTATGTCGTAGAATTAATCAGTACGACAGTCCGGCTAAGTAAATACATACATGAGAAACCAGACTAATATTAGTTCTTTCCATAATTAACTTTTTAATGGTTTAAAGAACATATAATAACCCTCCTTATATCCGAGGGAATGATTACTGGATATTGCTGGATTAAGCATCCATTCTGTGTTATCTTTAAATATCCTTGATCTTTTATCTGCCACCACATTGTCTTTACCTGGAATGTAGTTTGCTGAAATCCAAATTTGGCGGTCAATACACCATTGCCATATTTCATTGACCAAACAATCACATGATACTGATCTAACTCCCCCCATGTGATTAATATATGCAACAGCCGTTTTATTGTCTAACTGTATTAATACATGTAGACCCTTTTTTGAACAACAATATGCTTTTAGTCCATAGAAAGCACCCAATAACTCTAAATAGTTAATACCATAAGTTTGAAGAAACGTTTCTTCTTGAACTTTCCATCTACCTCCACAACTGGAGGATGAATCTGTTGCCCCCCATCCGAGAGCACTAGCATCTGTTTGTAAAACCATTTCAGGCTGTTTGATCAGAATGTTTTTAGCAGCTTGTGGGACATTTTTAAACCCACCATTGTAATTCCAACACAGCTTCTTTTGTTAATTGCATAGGCCTATCAAAGTGGCCTGCCTTCTCTTTGAGAGCTCTTATTTTGTCCCTTTGAAGATTTTGATAATGTAATGGACCAAATTCTACTGCAGGAAATGCTGCTACTAGTTTACCAATGGTTTTCGCTACTTCTCGGATGGAAGGATAAGGTTTGTGAATGAGATTATTACAAGTTACCAAAAATATCATCGACTTTATCTGTTGGTAAAGTTATTAGCATAGTCACTGAGTTAATTACAAACCCCAAAAAGTTAATTGTTTGTGCTGGCTGCAGCTGGGATTTAATTGGATGAATCAAGAACCCTAGCTTTTCAAACAAAGCTTTAGTAACTGAAAATGAGTTCTCAGCTGACTCTTGATTATCATTAATGATCAGAATGTCATCGAGATAAGCCATAACGATATGTTTTTGTGCTCTTAATTGGGTTAAAACTGGTTTCAATAGTTTCGTAAAGAGCCTGGGAGCTGAACTCAGTCCATTTGGCAAAGCTTTAAACTGCCATAATTGTCCCAGCCAATTAAATTTTAAGTACCTCCGGAAGAACTGATGTATAGGTACAGAATAATAGGCGTCTTTTAAATCAATCTTAGCCATATAACAACCTGCTGAAATTAAATATCTTGCAGTATTAAATGTTTCCATTTTAAAATGTTTGTATTCTACAAACGTATTTAGATCTGTAAGGTCCAGAATAATTCTGCAACCACCATCTTTTTTATTTCTTCGAAAAATATTAGAGACAAATTGATGCTCGTGTTCATAAGTTTTTTCAATTACCCCTTTTTCAGATAATTTGTCAATTTCCACATTAATCTCTGCTTTTTCAATAGCAGTAAACACGAAAGCATAAGCAGGTTTATTCTGTACAGGAGGATTAACCCCTTCTTTAAATGTAATAGTGGCTCCTGAAACTGCTTGTAATATAAATCGATCAGAAGTAATAGTAAGCCAGTCTTTATAAAACTTTTGTAATCTCCCTCCAACTGGAGATTTATCCGCAGTTTCTTTAAGGATAGAACAAGTCTTTAATACCTCTCCATATGAGCGTGGTGGTCTCCTTCTCCCCGAATACGGGTAAGCATTGGGCTGTGCAGGACGATAATACTTCCTTGACAAATTTCTGCCTCTATTTCCAAAATCAAAACCCCTTCGGGCGAAAAATACCTTTTTTGTCCAAAGACGAAAGGTTTCATACCGCTAAAATATTTAGCTTCTTCATCCAACTCTCTTTCAGTTGTTTAGGCAGATTTTCTCCAAACAGATACCCAGGAGCTTGAACACCACTTGCTCGACACAGGCTTGCAAACCTAGGGTGAAATATGGGCCGAATCGCCATTTTCCTCATACAATTAATTTCATAGAAAGAATTGCACAATAAGCCCAAAGTATCTTTTTGAATCTTATCCATCTCCAATCTCTCCATTTGTCTCCCATAGGCCGTAATGGCAGCAGAAATTAGTTTGAGGATTTTTTGAAATCTCACTTCTTGAGCTCTCATACTTGGAGTCATGGATGTCCATATCAACGGATTAACCATAGGCACTTCCAATGAGGCACAATTTCCTGGCGTTTTATATAATTCTGATGTTTCAATCATCACAGAATCATGAAGTTGGTGAGATACCATATAATTAATACTGGCAGCTAGGTTTTCTTCCATAGCCTCACCACTTCCTTCAGGTATAGCAAATTCTTTTGCTATCCCAGGCACATTTGGCCTTTTCTTTTTACTTTGTGGTGTGCATTCAAAATCCAAATCACCACCAGCAGGGTCTGCCTTCTGCAGCCCTAAATCAATTGGGATATCACCCCATGAGACTTCTTCCGGCCCAAATCCTGGGTCCGGAGTTTCAAACTCCCAACTTGGCCCACAGCCATATTCAGAATAATCAAACCCCTCAGGGCTTTTTTGGGATCCTTCTGGGTACTGTGACCCTTGTCTCATGATTTTTTGGAGAACTTTCTTCATATGCTACATTTTTAACCACGTAGTTTTATTATCTGGAGGACTTTCAGTATCAGAGTCATCAGAAACCACGGGCCTCTCAGATTTCTTTTTACATTTTTTAGGAGCATTTCCCTCCGTGGTTATTATTGCTGGAGAATCTAGAAACTCGCTATCGGGTATATCAGCGGCCACCGGTATCGGAACCGGATCCGCACTAGCTTCTTGTCCCGTATTTTTATTTTCACCCCGGGAAGATCTTTTTACCCGCGAATTTTTCTTTGCCGATTTCTCCATTTTCTTTATTATCAGTGCTAAATCAGCACGTTACGCGACTCTGAATTTTACTTTTACTTTCGCTTGCTGGACCCACCCAGCGTACGCTAAAGAACGTCCCGATTTTGCTGCACTTACCTGCGGGGCCGTTCCGACCGCTGCGAGGAGCTGCTCCTTACTGCAGCTCCTCCTTCCGCCGTCAGCGTCGACGTAATGCCGTTTGCCAGCGCCAGGCGGGCTCTTCACGTAGTCACTCACGTGACTCCGAAGTAAAATAGTCTTGTTTGCATTCTCTTTTTTATGGTTTTACTTAGAAGAGTTCACACCAGACTGGTTGATGTGAAAATCATTACTAACTTGGTGCTCAGAGGATAATGTCATTGAACTGGAAAGCGTGCAAATATATACGAGGATGTTGCCCCGACTCGAGGGGCTGAGCTATAGGGAGAGGTTGAGCAGGCTAGGACTCTTTTCCCTGGAGCGCAGAAAACTGAGGGATGATCTTATAGATGTAAAATCATGAGGGGAATAAATAGGGTAAGTGCACAGAGTCTTTTACCCAGGGTAGAGATATTCAGAACAATGAAAACATAGGTTTAAGGTGAGAGGGGGAAGCTTTATCAGGGTGGCACGGTGGTGCAGCGGTAGAGTGGCTGCTTTACAGCGCCAGAGACCCGGGTTCGACCCTGACTGTGGGTGCTGTCTGTACAGATGTTACATGTTCTCCCCGTGACCACGTGGGTTTTCCCCGGGTGCTCCGGTTTCCTCCCACACTCCAAAGCGTACAGGTTGTAGGTTAATTGGCTTGGGTACAAATTGTCCCTAGCGTGAAGTGTGTGGTAGTGTAACGGGCTGAGGACTCGCTGGCCATGGTCAGAGGACCGAGGATCGCCCGCCGCGGACCGATGACGGAGGACCTGCCAGTAAGCCCTGCTCACACACCGTGGACTCTGAACTCGGCCCCAGGCCATCAGTGTCGACGGGACCCGTGCTGTCGAGAGCGCGGGGGATGGTCGTGAGTGAAGTGGACTGTCGAGAGCGTGAGGAACCGTCGAGAGCGCGGGGAACCGTCGAGAGCGAGGGGAACCGTCGAGAGCGAGGGGAACCGTCGAGAGCGAGGGGAACCGTCGAGAGCGAGGGGAACCGTCGAGAGCGAGGGGAACCGTCGAGAGTGAGGGGAACCGTCGAGAGCGAGGGGAACCGTCGAGAGAGAGGGGAACCGTCGAGAGAGAGGGGAACCGTCGAGAGCGAGGGGAACCGTCGAGAGAGAGGGGAAACCGTCGAGAGCGAGGGGAACCGTCGAGAGCGAGGGGAACCGTCGAGAGAGAGGGGAACCGTCGAGAGAGAGGGGAACCGTCGAGAGCGAGGGGAACCGTCGAGAGCGAGGGGAACCGTCGAGAGTGAGGGGAACCGTCGAGAGCGAGGGGAACCGTCGAGAGCGAGGGGAACCGTCGAGAGCGAGGGGAACCGTCGAGAGTGAGGGGGACTGTCGAGAGTGAGGGGAACTGTCGAGAGCGAGGGGAACCAAGAGTAAGGGGGGCTGTCGAGAGCGAGGGGAACCGTCGAGAGTGAGGGGGGCTGTCGAGAGCGTGGGGAACCGTCGAGAGTGAGGAGAACCCAGAGTGGTGAGGAGCATAGAGAGTGTAGGGGGACCGTTGAGAGCGAGGGGGAGAGTGGAGAGTGAGGGAGTGAGAGGGGGAGAGTGGAGAGAGAAGGAGAGTGTGAGTGGGAGAGAGGGGGAAGAGGGGGAGAGTGGAGAGAGAGGGGGAGAATGGAGAGCGAGAGTGAGTGGAGAGAGGGAGGGAGAGGGGGAGTGTAGAGCGAGAGGAAGCATCGAGAGCGCGCGGAACAGTTGAGCACGCGGAACCATCGAGGGGGAGAGTGGAGAGAGAGAGGGGAGAGTGGAGAGAGGTAGTGGAGAGTGAGTGGAGGGATGCCGAGAACAAAGGGGGACCCGGCGGGGTGTGAGGGGAGGGAGGCCGCCGCCAACTGGGGCGGCAGGTAGTCGATAGAAATGCTGGGTAAACCTTTGTAACTGCCGGCGCCAGACACGTAGCCTAGGTGAACTCTACTGTACGATTTGACTGTGTTGTACGCAAAATAGAGCATAGTTTGTTGTCATATGTACAGAGGTACAGTGAAAAGCTTTTGTTGCGTGCTAACCAGTCAGTGGAAAGACAATACATGATTACAATTGAGCCATTTACAGTGCAGAGATAAATGATAAGGGAATAACGTTTAGTGCAAGGTAAAGCCAGTAAAGTCCAATCAAAGATAGTCCGAGGGTCACCAATGAGGTAGATGGTAGTTCAGGACTGCTCGCTGGTTGTGGTAGGATGATTCAGTTGCCTGACAACAGGCTATCCTACTTGCTATCCTGCTGCCTCATTGACTGCTAGTACCTTTGCTAGTTTCTCTGCTGCATTACAATTTATAGTCATAGAGTCTAAAGGGCCTGTCCCACTTACTCTTCCTTGGCTCACAAATTCCGCGGGGCCGGTCACACTTAGAAGCGCGGAGGGGTATGGAGTTGTGCAGGTCTGGTCCCGATATCGCGCGGGGCTCCGAATTTCTTGCAGTGAACGAAATCTTCGCGCGCCAACGGCCTGTCGCGGAACTGACGGCCAAAGTGGGACAGGCCCAAGACCCTGGCGCGATGCAACGTCTCACCTTAAACATCAGCCGAGCTCGGCCCGGGGCTCACGGCCGTTGCGGTCCGGATCCGCTCCCACTTCTACTCCCAGAGCGGGGCCAAGAAAATTGAAGATAGACACAAAATGCAGGAGTAACTCAGCGGGACCGGCAGCATCTCTGGAGAGAAGTAATGGGTGACATTTCGGGTCAAGACCCTTCTTTTCAGACTGAAGAAGAGTCTCAACATAAAACGTCACCCATTGCTTCTCTCCAGAGATGCTGCCGGTCCCGCTGAGTTACTCCAGCTTTGTGTCCATCTTAAAATGACGTGACAGCTGTGCGTACACATGTAATCGCGCCCAACCTTCGCTCGACCATCTCGGCTCAATGCGACCAAGAGGCCCAACTTGCCCACACCGGCCAACATGTCCCTTCTGCACTCGTCCTACCTAACAACATCGTTCCTATAACATGGTGCCCAAAATGGAACATAATACATTCTCTAAATGTGGTTTACTCTTAATTAATCTAAACATGTATTTGACAATAGAATGTAAAACACTAGAGTTGTAGAGATGCGTTACACAGAAACTGGCCTTCTGGCCCAACCTATCAATGCTAACCGAGTACCTGACCTCGTCTTGCTTTTGGCCCCGTCTGGTCCTATCCATGAACCTGCCCATATGCCACATTTAGAGGCCACGTTAAAGAAAGGATGTGGAGGCTTTCTGGAGGGTGCCTAAGAGGTTCACCTGAAAGGTTCCTGGATTATAGAGTATTAGCTACAAAGAAAGTTTGGACAAACTTGGATTTTTCTTTCTTGTGGAACGTCGTACGCTGTGGAGCGACATGGTAGAAGTTATTTATCTCTTGGTTTCCTTTTAAAGTTTCTTCGTTCTCCATTCAATTCCCGGTTGGAATGTGCTATTCGTGTATGTTTCTGGATGTTAACTTTGAGACTTATTTTTTATTTTATTTACAAAATTAAATTTATTCAATTACTAGATCAAGTGCGGACCCGTTGGGTCCCGTTCACCCAACGCAATATTCCACCACTCACCCATAGCCCCCAACTGAGCAGGCACGGCTCATTCCCCCTCATCCTCAGCATACCCGCCCCCTCCTCTTCTTTCCCCTCTCATCCTCCCTCCCTCCCTCACCTCTCCCTCTCTTTTCCTCAACCCTCCCTCCATAACCCCTATCCCCTCCCTACCCCCCCTCCTCTCCCTCTATCTCCCTGCTCCCCCGCTCCTCACCTCCCCTCTATTCCACTCATTCTCTATAGCTACCATCCTCTGTGTGAAAAAGCTGCCCCTCAGATTCCTATTAAATGTTTCCCCTCTCGACAAAAACCTACGTCCTCCAGTTTTCGATTCCCCTACTCTGGGTAAAAGACTCTGTGCATCCACTCTATCTATTCCCACCATGATCTTGTACTCCTCCATAAGATCACCCTTCGTCCTCCAACACAGGTATACTGTCCCAGCCTGCCCAATCTCTCCTTCTGGCTCAGGCCCCCAGGTTCTGGCAACATCCTTGTAAATCTTCTCTGCACCCTTTCCAGCTTAACAACATCTTTTCCCACAGCAAGGTGTCCTAAAATGAACACAATACACAGCTGGTGTTTGGTCACCAGTCCAGTGTTCAGTGCCCTTCCAATGGAAAAGCATTTTGGGATCAGTGATCGCAAATTGGAAGATAGAAATGAATAAGCATATATGTCTGGACCTTGGGGGAGGGGGGGGGGGGGGGGGGGGGGAGGGGGGCAAGTACGAAATTGAGGTAACGCAGATGACAAAATTACTAGTCAAGATCAAGTGGGACTAAAATGGAAGCAGCTGTTACTGGGTGAGTCCTCATCTGGCATGTGGGAGTTGTTTGAAGATCAACTGATCAGAGTTTAGGACGGGCATGTCCCAGGATGGAGGGAGGATAAGGATGGTAACGTATAGGAACCTTGCATGACAAGAGCGGTTGGAAATTTGGTCAGATAAAAGAAGGAGGCCTATGCAAGGTTTAGGAAGTTGAAGTCAGGCAGAGCCTTTGAGCAGCAATATAAAGCAAGCAGGAAAGAACTCATGCAGGCAATTGGACCAAAAGAGACCATGAGAAGTCAAGGGCAAGGATTAAAGAAATTCTCAAAGTATTTTAAAAAGATTAAAGGATATTAGCCTTAAGGAGAGGTTGTATTGTTCTCTGGAGCTTCGGCGGTTGAGGGAAGACCTGATAGAAGCGTATAAGGTTGTGGCAGGCATATATAAGGTAGAGAGTATTTTTATTTTCCCCAGGGTGAAATGTCAAATACTGGAGATCACAGCTTGAAGATCAGAGCAAGAAAGTTTAACGGGAATGTGCAGGGCAAGTTTTTTTTTTTACACAGAGGTTCTGTCCTGGAGGGAATCGAGTATCTACCTCCATTCTCTTGATTATTTCAGTTAGCATATTAAACAGTAAAAGAAAATCAAAAGGTTATAGATACTGGAAATCTGAAATAGAGTCATAGTGTGATAAAGCGTTGGCCTAACGCCCAACATGTCCCAGCTAGACTATTCCCACCTGCCCTCATTTGGTCCATATCTCTCCAAACCTGTCCAACCCATGTACCCGTCTAACTGTTTCTTACACTCTCTTTCAAAGCCCACCTTCAGAACACCAAAGCCAAGGTCAACACTCGCAACAACATCCTGCGCAAACTGGTAAACTCGAAGTGGGGCGCTGATCCACCAACAATCCGTGCAACTGCCCTAGCCCTGTGCTTCTCCACAACTGAATATGCGTGCTCAAGCTGGAGCCACTCCGCCACACCAAACTGGTTGACACAGCCCCCAACGACACCTGCCGCATTATCACGGGATGCATCAAGACAATGCCAGTCCCGTGCCTCTACGCCCTAGCTGGTATTGCCCCCCCCCCCACCCCCCCATATCAGACGATCCATCGTCGCCCAAGACGAGCGGAGAGCACAGGAGATCGATACCAGGCACCCCCTGCACGGGGACACAGCACCTCCACCCCGACTGAAATCCAGAGCCAGTTTCTTGCAGACAGTCCCACCTCTCCAGACAACCAAAGAAACAGCAAGGACCAACATCTGGAAAGATGAATGGAACCAGCTCAACACACGAGCGTACGACTGGATGGAGAGAGGAATCACTCCGACTGAATGCCTCGCCAGCGGGCACGACCTCCCATGGCCAACCTGGAAGACCCTCAACAGATTACGAGTGGAGCAGGGGAGGTGCAAAGCACTTATGAAAGCATGGAACTACCAGGCAGAAGACACATGCAGCTGTGGAGCAGTACAGACAATGTCCCATCTACTGGAGTGTGACGACGCCCCCCAGTGCAGCCCCCAGGACCTGGCTGAACCGACCCGACCAGCTGTGACCTGCACCAGATACTGGCAGAACGACATCTGAGATTGCAACGGGCTCGAAGAAGAAGACTGTTTCTTAAACGTTGGGATAGTCCCAGCCTCAACTACCTCCTCCGCCAATTTGTTCCATGCACCCAACACCTTTTGTGTGAAAAAGTTACCCCTCAGATTCCTATTAAATTGTTCCCCATTCACATTAAACCTATGCCTTCTGGTTGTCGATTCACCTACTCTGGGCAAGAAACTCTGTGCATCTACCCGATCTATTCCTCTCATGATTTTTGCACCTCTGTGAGATCACCCCTCATCCTCCTGCGCTCCAAGGAATAGAGTCCTAGCCTACTCAACCTCTCCCTATAGCTCAGGCCCTCTAGTCCTGGCAACATCCTCGTAAATCTTCTCTGTACCCATTCCAGCTTGATATAAGGTAATGAGAAAATTTTAATACCATCCAAATAAAAATAGAAAATACATGATAAGTATATGTGTGGGAAATGGCAGATGGAGGTCAATTCGGACAAGTGTGAGCTGCTGTACTTTGGGATATACGATAAATGTCAGAACCTTTAAGAGCATTGATATACTTTGGAATATGCTCCCTGAATATGACACCGCAAGTAGACAGGGTGGTAAGGAAGGTGTATGGTGTACTTGTCTTTATCTGTTGGGGCATTGAGTGTAAATAACTTGTACTTGGAATTGGCCATCTGCAAAGTGTCTGAATGACAGAGATGCAGAGAATCTCTTGCCCAGAGTAGGGGAATCGAGGACCACAGGATATAGGTTCAAGGTGAAGGTGGAAAAGATCTAATAGGAATCCTTGGGGTAACCTTCTCACACAAAGGGTGGTGAGTGTATGGAACAAGCTGCCAGAGGAGGTAGTTGAGCAGGGACTATCCCAACATTTAAAAAACAGTTAGACAGGTTTAGGACAGGTTTGGAGGGATATTGACCAAGCGCAGTCAGATGGGACTAGTGTAGCTGGGACATGTGTGGGCAAGTTGGGCTGAAGGGCCTGTTTCCACAATGTATCACTTTATGGCTCTATGACAGATAATGAGATTTTCCTCTTCTATTGACAATTATGGAATTGATTTTATTTCTTAACAGTTCACAACATTTTCTTCACAGTTTACTTTCCTATCTATTTTAGTGTCCTGAGAATGTAGTCGTTATATCCTTTCTTCCCTCATCTGGACCTTTTTATAAACTGCAAAAACTTGAGGCCTCAGCATCGTGAACCTGCATGACATCTTGAACCGACCAACACAACCCTAATCTTATCTCAAAAATGAAATAGCATAGTCCACCTCCATCTGCCATTTCTCACACATATTTCTTGCATTTTTCTCACATATTTCGTATATTTTTTACTTCAGACTTCCAGCATCTATAGCTTTTAGAGTTTATTTTACCATCCAGGCTCTTGTGCTGCAATTGTCCTCTCAATATCACCCCATCTCTCTTTTCGTCTTTTAAGACATTGTAAAAGGCTGCTTGCTCTTTCATCTTTGGATTGTAAATCTGAAGCATATAAGAACTTTTCTCCATGTCAAAATTGTACAGAAGTGCAAAATGTTGCTGTGATTGTTCTTGCCATTATTATCCATTCTTATCTATCAACCAGCATTTAAAGGTTAAGTATTCAAATATATCTGACTATTAAAAAAAATTCCAACAAGTTGTTTGTGCTGTCAGCCATCCAGTCGTCATACGTAAATATGAAGAGATTTCTACATCCTCATTTCACTCTCTTTTTCTCCGGGCCCACTCTTGACAAGAGTCGGAAATGATACTCAACCCACTAAAAATACTATATGGAACATAGAACAGTAGAGCACAAAAACAGACCCTCCGGCCCACAGTATCTGTGTCGAACATGATGCAGAGACCAACTCTTATCTACCTGTGCACAGTGCATATCCCTGCCCATCTATGTGCTTACATAAAATGTTTCTTAAATGCCACTACTTCAACCTCCACCCCTGGTAATGCATTCCAGGCAAATTTGTGTAAAAAAATACTTGCCCCGAACATCTCCTTAACCCTCTCACCTTAAAGAAATGTTCTCTGGTATTGGCCCTCTCACCTTAAAGAAATGTTCTCTGGTATTTGAATTTCCCATCCTGGGAAAAAGGTTCTGACTGTCTACCCTATCTTTTCCTCTCATAATTTTATATTCTTTTATCAGGTGTCACTTCAGAGTACCAGAGAAAACAATTCAAATATGTCCGATCTCTCTCTGTAACGAAAAACCCTCTTAATTTTTTAGCTAGAAGGTCCATGCCTACCAGCGTTCATGCGGACACTAGTTCTATCCTCCACTTGAGGTTCAATTTACCTACAAATCAACACATCTTTAGGATGTGGGGGGGAAAGTGGAGCACCTGGAGAAAAACTCACACGGTCACAGGGGGAATGTACAAACTCCGTACAGACAACACCCATAGTCAAGATTGAACCCGGGTTCCTAGCGCTGTAAGGCAGCAACTGTGTCACTGCGCTGTAATCCAGGCAACATTCTGATAAAACAACATGGTAATCACAACATGGCTGAACTGGTGAAGTCTGGCATGAGAGGGCTTGGAATGTATGTTGAAAACTAGACTTAAGGGCCTGTCCCACTGTACGAGCTAATTCAAGAGTTCTCCCGAGTTTCCCCTGATTCGAACTTGGAGAATTACGGTAATAGCCGCTCATAGGTACTCGGGGCTCTCGTGGACATTTTTCAACATGTTGAAAAATCTTCACGAGTCTTCACAAGCTTACCCCGTTTCCCGAGTACCTGCCATTAGCGTTACGAGCCGCTAAGAGACGTCCCCGAGCTCCGACGTACCTGCTTCGTACATTCTACGTGCTTACCACGAGTTTGATTTTTTTTTAACTCGGGAGAGCTCTTGAATGACCTCATACAGTGGGACAGGCCCTTTACCAAAACCCGGTCAGGATTCCCAGTGAAGAGTAACATCTAGGAGAAACATTTAACAACTGAAGCAGATCAGATCTTAAACAATGACGAGGCAGAGGTCAGGGAGGAGATGGAGAGCCTAGTAAAATGATGTGAAGACAACAACCTCCCCTTCGATGAGAGCAAATAGTGGGAGCCAGTAATCGCATCATGAAGATAGACACAAAAAGCTGGAGTAACTCAGCGGGTCAGACAGCATGTCTGGAGAAAAGGAATAGGTGATGTTTTGGGTCGAGGCCCTTCTGGACGTTGGTTGGGTTTCTTGCCCCAGTCCGTATCAATGGTATTGAAGTGGGTGGTGCGTGTATGGGCCAAACTGCCAAAGGAGGTAGTTGAGGCAGATTCTGCAACAGCATTTAAAATACATTTGTGCAGGCAATTGGATAGGAAAGGTTTGGGGGATATGGGCCATACTTGGGAAGGTGAGATTAGTGTCGATGGGACATCTTGGTCAACATGGGCAAGTAAGACCGAAGGGTGTGTTTTGCATGGTGTGTGATTCTACCCAGGTAAATGTGCTGTGCATTTTGTTTACATACAGAGAGGTTCGTGATTCAGGGAAAGGTCTGAAGAAGGGTCTCGACCCGAAACGTCGCCTATCTCCTTCGCTCCTTAGATGCTGCTGCACCCGCTGAGTTTCTCCAGCTTTTTGTGTACCCTCGATTCTCCAGCATCTGCAGTTCCTTCTTTAAAACTCTGTGTATGCTTACCTGTTTCAGATTCTGCATGTGAATACTTGTTTTTTATTTATCCCCTTCCAGTGTCCTTGCAGGTTACAATGGGACGATTTTTGCTTATGGCCAGACGGGCAGTGGCAAGACCTTCACTGTCACAGGAGGAGCTGAGCGCTACAGCGACAGAGGCATCATTCCCAGGACACTCTCGTACATGTTTGGAGAGTTTCAGAAGGTAAAACGTCTCGTCTGCCAATGTGTGGCTCATACTACAGTAGTTGGAGGATTTGGTTAAAACACAAAGTGCTGGAGGAAGATTCATGTTGAGTTTAACTTTAATTAGTTTAATTTAGGGATACAGAGCGGAAACAGGCCCTTTGGCCCACCGGGTCCGCGCCGAGCAGCGTTCCTCGCATATTAATACTATCCTACACCCACTAGGGCAAATTTTTACATTTACCAAGCCAATTAACCTACAAACCTGTACGTCTTTAGAGTGTGGGAGGAAACCGAAAATCTTGGAGAAAACCCACTCAGGTCACGGGGAGAACGTACAAACTCCGTACAGACAGCACCCGTAGTTGCGATTGAACCCGGGTCTCCGCCGTTGCATTCGCTTTAAAGGCCCTGTCCCACTATACGAGTTTACCCAAGAGCTCTCCCGAGTTTTAAAAAAAATCAAACTCGTGGTAAGTACGTAGAAACGGGGTAAGCTTGTGAAGACTCGTGAAGATTTTTCAACATGTTGAAAACTGTCCACGAGAGCCCCGAGTACGTACGAGTGGCTATTACCGTAATTCTCCGTGTTCGAATCAGGGGAAACTCGGGCGAACTCTTGAATTACCTCGTACAGTGGGACAGGCCCTTTAGACAGCAACTCTACCGCTGCGACACACGACCGCCCTAATTGTCATATGTACCAAAATGGAACAATGAAATTCTTACTCGCAGTAGCATAACAGGACTGTAAACGCAGTAGATAGTCTCAACATGCTAGAGTAACTTGGCGGGTCAGGCAGCATCCCTGGAGAAAAGGAATAGATGACTTTTTGGGTTGAGACCTACTCAATAGGTAACATAATGAAACAAACAAAATAAAGTTGAATAAATTAAAAGAAAAACAATATTAATGCAAAACAAAACAAAAAGCTCGCAAGTCCTTACTGCAACCAAGGCGGTTCACAGTTCTAAGTGTAATTGGTGTTTGTCATGTTTAATAGCCTGATGGTTGTCGGGAAGAAGCTGTTCCTGAACCTGGAGGTCATGGTTTGCAGACTCCCATGTCTTCTTCCTGATGGCAGGGAGTGAAATGAGATTGTAGGCAGGGTGGTGTGGGTCTCTGATGATGCTGACTGCCTTTTTGAGGCAGCACCTCCTATGGATCCCTTTGATGGTGGGGAGGTCAGTACCCGTGATGGACCGGACAGTGATCACCACTTTTTGTAATCACCGTCGCTCCTGGACGTATTATTTGCCGAATTATGCCGTGAAGTCAATATTTTCTCCACTGAAAAACCTGCAGAAGGTCAAGAGAGTAAACGTCACATAACAAATCTCTTCAATCTTCCAAGGATGAAGAGGTGTTCATGAGCTTTCTTTATGATTGTATCAATGTGCTGTGTCCAGGTCAGAGAGAGGCCATTTAAGACTGAGTTGAGAAAAAAATATTTTTCACCCAGAGAGTTGTGAATTTGTGGAATTCCCTGCCACGGAGGGCAGTGGAGGCCAAATCACTGGATGGATTTAAGAGAGAGTTAGATAGAGCTCTAGTGGCTAGTGGAATCAAGGGATATGGGGAGAAGGCTGGCACGGGTTATTGATTGGGGACGATCAGCCATGATCACAATGAATGGTGATGCTGGCTCAAAGGGCCGAATGGCCTCCTCCTGCACCTATTTTCTATGTTTCTATATGCACGCCCAGGAACCTGGGCTCTCTACCACCAAACTGTGGTTGAAGACAGGTTTGGGGATCCTCGGCCTTCCTTTCTAAAGTCAACAGTCAGCTCCTTGGTTTTACTAATGCTGACTGCAAGGTTGTTTTGGCAGCATTCAATCATACAATGGACCTTCCTCCCAAATTCTGACTCACCATTACCAGGGTGGACACGGTGGCGCAGCGGTAGAGTTGCTGCCTTACAGCGAATGCAGCGCTGGAGACCCGAGTTCGATCCCGACTACGGGCGCTGTCTGTACGGAGTTTGTACGTTCCCCCCGTGACCCGCGTGGGTTTTCTTCGAGATCTTCGGTTTCCTCCCACACTCCAAAGACGTACAGGTTTGTACATTAATTGGCTTGGTAAATGTAAAAATTGTCCCTAGAGGGTGTAGGATAGTGTTAATGTGCGGAGATCGCTGGCCGACATGGACCCGGTGGGCTGAAGGGCCTGTTTCTGCGCTGTACCTCTAAACGGAACTAACCAGTCATTTGTCCAACAGCAGTGGTGTTGTCTGTGAATTTATAGAGTTGGAACTGTGTCCAGGTACAGAGTCATGGGTGTAGAGTGAGTAGATCACAGAACTGTTCTATAGAAGATGATTTACAAGATTGATTCCAGGAATGAGTGGGTAAGCATATGATGAGCGTTTGACAGCACTGGGCCTGTACTCGCTGGAGTTTAGAAGGTTGAGGGCGGACCTCATTGAAACTTACAGAATAATGAAAGACTTGGATAGAGTGGATGTGGAGAGGATGTTTCCACTGGTGGGAGAGACTAGGACCAGAGGGCACAGCCTCAGAATTAACGGGTTTTTATTTTAGAAAGGAGGTGAGGAGGAACTTCCTTAGTCAGAGGGAGTTAATCTGTGGAACTAATTGCCACAGAGGGCTGTGGAGGCTGTCCGTGGATATTTTTAAGGCAGAGATAGACAAATTCTTGATTAGAACGAGTGTCAAGGGTTATGGGGAGAAGGCAGGAAAATGGCAATAGGAGGCAGAGATCAGCCATGAAGGCGGAGAAGATTCGATGGGCCAAATGGCCTAATACTATAACTTGTGAAGTTGTGAACTTGTGACTGAACATACTACCTTGAGGTGCCCCTGTGCTGAGGGTCAGTGGGTCAGGCAGCATCCATGGAGGGAATGGACATGCACCATTTTGGGTTGGGACATCTGCTTCAGTGATGGAGTAGGGGAAAGAAAGCTGAAAAAAAGAGGGGCAAGTGATAGGGGGATATTGGTGGGGGGGGGGGAATGGGGGTAGGTTATGGGTGGAGTAACTGACAAAGGCTTGAGGTGAAAAAGATTAAAAAGGGTGTCAGAAGGAGGAGTGCAAGGATTTGGTTGCATCCGCCAGTGAAGTAAAAATGTTGACATTGATAAAGTCATGAATTGGAGAATTATCTTTGTGTCGTACAGATAGTCGTGTAAAGGAAATATTGAGATGAGGATGAAAGAATCACAGCAGACTTGTCAACAAAAAGGCCACAGAGTGGAAATGTGATCTTGCCCCCTTACGCTAAATCTGCACAGCACTCTTGTAGCAGCTGTGCAATGTGCGTCCAACTGACTCTTGTCATACCGAATTTCAGAGGTGGCACGGTGGCGCAGTGGTAGAGTTGCTGCCTTACAGCGCCAGATACACGGGTCTGATCCTGACGAAGGATGCAGGTCGGTTTTCTTCTGGTGCTCCAGTTTCCTCCCACAATCCAAAGACGCCCAGGTTTGTAGGTTAATTGGGGGTACACAAAAAGCTGGAGAAACTCAGCTGGGTGCAGCAGCATCTCAGAAGCGAAGGGTATAGGCAATGTTTCGGGCCGAAACCCTTCTTCAGACCAAATTGGCTTTGGTAAAATTGTAAACTCCCTAACGTGTAGGATAGTGCCAGTGTACGGGGGGATCGCTGGTCGGCGCGGAGTCGGTGGGCTGCAGGGCCTGTTGCCGTGCTGTATCTCTAAACTAAACTGGATGAAATGGGAACACGGCTGAAATTTAGTTTGCATTTAGTACAAATAGGCAAGGATAAATTTCTATGCTTTTTTTAACCTTTAGTTTCAATGGTCTTTTAATTGTTCTGCATATCGTGGCACTTGTGCGTGCAATGCCGAGGAATTTTAACAAAAGCCTTTTGCTAACACTGACTGGGTACTTCATGTTTGGCTCTTGTGGAATGCTCTTTCTTTTAATATCCTCTTTATATATTGGACATTGCTGGCATGGCCATTATTTATGACCCATCCCAAATTGGCCTTTGCACTGACTGATGTGGCTTGCCGGGTTATTTCATAAGGCCATTTAAGGTTAACCCCATCAATGTGGTTTTTGACTTGCATGTTAGCCAGACCAGGTATCTGCAGAAATTTCTATCCCTGAAAGAATTTGGTTATCCCCAGTAATTAGTTAATTGTCACCTGTTTCAAATTCTGCTTGTGAATACAGGTCCTCTACCGATTTTCCGGCAACTGATGGTCCACCCCACCCCCACCTGAAAGTCGCCCCTCACCGTCCCATCCCTTCTGAAAATGCGGCGCCTAGGTCGGGTGAGGTAGCCGATCTTGACCGTGTCGGGACGTCCGCACAGATCGGCGGGTCAAGTTTGTCCCCTATTGCCGGGGTCTGTAAATGGACCTGCGTGGGAGTAGTTCAGATGGGGTATCTTGAACGTCTTGGGCCGAAGGGCCTGTTTCCATGCTGTTTGACTCAATGGCCCAATGGCATGACCAGATCCGTGGTGCTTAAAATGTGCATCCTCCTGCAGGTGGATCTCTTTTAAGCTTCTTGTCCATAACCCCATCCTTGTGCCTTGCCCGAGCCCCTTCACAAGCTTTGTAATGGTGGAGCTGGTGTGAAAAATAGCCCTCTTGCACTAAATTACCCAATGCCACAGGGAGAGGCGCCAGCACCTGCTCTCTGAAGCTGTGCAATGAACAATTATATTCTATTTTTACCCCCCGCCCCCCACTCGCCCATCGGGGTCAAGGAAAAAGCGTTCATGTCGCGGCCCTCCGACAAGCGACAAGACAGACACCATCGTGTGCAGATGCCAAGAAGTGTGTACAGCTCTGGCTGAACAACTTCTAGTCTTGTGTGTGGACTCGATAAGAAGAAGACTCGCCCTCCAATCCTTCCCTATAATAAAATGTCAACTGAATGTGTACAAAATCATGAGAGGAATGTATTGGGTAAATGCAAAGAGTCCAGAGGAGGGAATTCGAGAACCAGAGGACATAAGTTTAATGTGAGGGAAAATTTAATAGGACTGAGGTGTTAACTTTCTTTTACACAAAGGGTGGTGGGTGTATATAACGAACTGCCGGAGGAGGTGGTTGATGCAACGTTTATGAGACATTTGGACAGGTACATGAGTAGAAAAGGTTTAGAGGGATATGGGCAGGCAGGTGGGACTAGTATAGATGAGGCATGTTGGTTGGTGTGGACAGGTTGGGCCGAAGGGCCTGTTTCCACGCTGTATTGCTCTACGACTCCATGAGTGGGAAGTATCTAATCTGAAGATACTTGAAATAAATGGTTGCAGGAAACTATTGTGCTGCAAATCTGAAAATGAAAATGTTAAATTGTGGTGGTTGCCATTCTAAATTATACACCCAAACATCTTTTCTTGGACTTGTTCACTGTTTTATTTTTGTTTCATTTCTCTTGGATCAGGACAGCAGCAAAGTCTACACAACCCACATTTCCTACTTGGAAATTTACAACGAATGTGGTTACGATCTCCTTGATCCTCGTCATGAAGCTTCCAAACTTGAAGACTTGCCGTAAGTTCAATTAAATTTGGCTGCTCTGTTACTTGATCTGCTCTTTTGTTTTTGCTCCCGCTGCGCCAGTTCATAGAAGGAAAAATATTTACAACTGCAAAAGAAAAGATTGTGGAATATTTCAACATTTTTACTCATCCACAACATCGGTTGCCTGTTTATGACTTGGAAATCCTTTATTGACTCATTGTTTCTAAAGGGTCCTGATTATGGCTTTGAAGATCGTGTGGTTATGTTATTTTATGTTTGAAGTTATTTTTTGTTTATTTTTCACTTTTATTGAGGGATAGCAAAACCAAATTGCTCTGATCTCACAGAGGAATGAGCAGCCACCAAGTTTAGTTTAGTTTAGAGAGGCAGCGTGGACAAAGCTCGCCGAGTCTGCACATTAACACTACCCTGCACACACTCAGGCCAATTTACACATACACCAAGCCAATTGACCTGCATACATGTACATCTTTGGAGTGTGGGAGGAAACCAGAGCACCCGGAGAAAACCCACGCGCTCACGGGGAGAACGTCCAAACTGTACAGACAGCACCTGTAGTCGGGATCGAACCCGGGTCCCCGGTGCTGCATTCGCTGTAAGGCAGCAACTCTACCCCTGCGCCAACGTGCTGCCCTAAAGTTAATGCGGGGCTAACCAAGATGAATGAGAGAGAGAGAGAGAGAGAGAGAGAGAGAGACGTGCTTTATTGTCACATGTCCCAAAATGGAACAATGAAATTCTTAAAAGCAACAATGTAGGGCCTATTAAATAAAACTCCGGTCTTTTGTAAATCAGGGGCAGAAATCCTGGGGGGGGGACAGGGAGACACACGGCCCCCCCCCTCCCCCCCCCCCCCCCCCCCCCCACTTTGAGAAGGGGACGATCTCCCACCATGTTTTGTAATCCGGTCTTTATCAGATGATTTCTAAGGGCTGAATCGGCCCATTCGTGGGGCCTTTCAGCGCCCGGCGTGGCTTAAAATCAAACTGCTGCATCGAGGCGATCGAGGCTCCCGATGTCGAAGCCCCCGCCGCGCGATGAAAGACCCTGCGAACGGGCCGATTCAAGCCCCACGATTCGGGACGGACGAAGCTGCTGTTGCTGTAGTTCGGAGTCGGTCACCAACCAGGTCAGCTCCTGATGTTACCGCCCACAGGGCCCAGGGCCGAAGCCTCGCGTGTGTGAGCATGCACGTGGCCGCCAA
Organism: Okamejei kenojei; assembly: GCA_035221665.1. Taxonomy (NCBI): domain Eukaryota; kingdom Metazoa; phylum Chordata; class Chondrichthyes; order Rajiformes; family Rajidae; genus Okamejei; species Okamejei kenojei. The sequence continues at coordinate 120,117,868 of CM069135.1, read as the reverse complement.
GAAATTGTGGCCGCCGCATGTTTTGACAGTGATTTCCGTGCCTGCTTCTGTTTGCTATTTCTTATGACTCATAAGATATACGATTCCTGCCCGTGCTTAACATGAAATTGAAAGCGCTTCATCGTTTTGTCAGTGAATTCAGAGGTGACTTTCCCGCTGGACTTTCTTGCAGTCTGAGATCTGATTAGTTATTGTAATCACCAGTTAATGCCGCAGGTCAAGTAATTCCTCCCTACATGCTCTTTCTTTCCTGTGACCTCACCCACACCCTGGTGCATTCCCATTTCTCTCGCTATCTCTCAACCCATCCTCCCTCTTGCCTGCTCCTTCTGACCCCATTGTACACTCAACTCCCATTCCTGTAACCTCCATTTCCCTTTTATCCCCTTCTTTCCCCTCCCCGTCCCCTTTCACCCATCCTCCTCCTTCAGCCTTTACATTTTACGCCTCCTCCTCTTTTTACTTGACAACCTTTTGTCTCCTTTGCACCTCCAGCCATTGTCAATTACTCCCCCCATCTGCAGATCAAATCCCCCCCTCACCTGTCTCCACCTCAGGCTTTGTCCTGCCCCCACCTCTCTTTTCCAGCATTTCCCCCACTACTCCAGTCAGTCTGAAGAAGGGTCCCGAAGGATGGGCTGAATGGCCTAATTGTACTCCTATTCATTATGACCTGAAACGTCGTCCATCCATTCCCTCAGCAAATGCTACCTGACCCACTTAGTTACTCCAGCACTGTGTTTTACTCTAGTTTTTCTATTGCTAGCATTGGTCGGTGTATGTTTTTTTCTCCCATTTCTGTTGAAATTGCCATTGATCCTTCATCCTATTTCCAATTATGTATGTTCACATATTATTTCAGGGATATGTAATTGTATTCAATATCCTGAAAGCCATTTTCAATTCTCAGAGTATCTTCTTCACTTCAGAAGTTCCTCCAGCTGTGTGTGCTCCCAACTTTTCTGATGGTCCTCCTGTGAAGTGTTCCCTGCTGCTTCCGACCTTTAATGATGTTGCCTTCAGCTCTCTTTCCCTAATATTTAGAATTCTCTTCCTAAACACTCCTGCCTTATGGCCGGGTCGCATGACAGCGTAGTTTGGGAACAGCTCTGCCCAAGACCGCTGCATGAAATAGCAGAAAGCTGTGCATGTAGCCCAGTCATCACACGGACCAGACTCCCCACCATCGACTCCATCTACAGTTCACGCTGCCTTGGAAAAGCAGCCAACGTAACGACAGACTGCTTCCACCCTGGTTATTCCCTCTTCTCCCCGCTCCCATCCGGCAGAAGGTGCAGAAGCTTGAAAGCGCGCACCACCGGTCTCAGAAACAGCTTCTTCCCCTCTGTTATCAGGCTTCTGAACGGTCCTTCCATAAACTAGGGTACTGTCCCATTCACCTCTACCCCATTGCGGACATTGGACTTTGTCTCTGGAACTGGTGCGCTACAATACTGAGAACTATATTCTGCGCTCTGTATCTTCCCCTTTGCTCTACCTGTTGTACTTGATTGCATTTACGTTTGGTAGATATGATCTATTTGGAACGTTAACAAAACAAAGCTTTTAATGTACCTTGGCACACAGGTGACAATAATAAACTGAACCTAAATCTAGAGAAACTGAGTTCATAAACCCTGGCGATTTTAAACCCTGCATATACACCAACCAACGTCCCATCTATCTACACTAGTCCCACCCACCTGCGCTTGGTCTATATCCTTCCATACCTGTCCTATCCATGTACCTGAACTTAGACCAGAGTTGGTCTTGCCATTTGGTTGACTTATCACTGATGTTCAATTAAATAAAAACTAATAGCGCTAAATGGATGGTAATGTACTTTTACAAGAAGTCCGAGTACCCATTGAAATGTTAGTATTATTGACGGAAAATAGCCACGACTAGAAACTGGTAAACACAACTCTGAACATAAATGTTGCAGTGCTGTTAATAATTTTGGGAAATGATGTACTCGTGTAAGGGTGTGTTCGAACCTGACTGGCCTACTTCTGTTTCTGTTTCTTATGTTGGTAATTGTAACCAGGCCTTCTTGTCAGGAAGCTGCAGGAGCTCTCTGTGGGACGGGCGAGTGCAGTCGATGAACATCTCCATTACTCCTGGAGGTCTCTGTGGACCCCATGCACAAAGAACGTGCCTCCTGTATGCACTCTCTCCACCAGCTGCTCCCGATCTTCCTGACCGCCTAGGACGATCCTCCACCTGACTTTCATCATTGCAGCATCCATTTAAACTCTCCCCACCAATTCAAAGAGCATTACTCAGATTTAATTGAATAAGATTTAATTAGTAGCGCAGCTGGTGGAGCTGCTGGCTTTCAGCGCTAAAGAGCCGGGCTCGATGCTGACTAGGTTCCCCGTCTACAGAGTATGCACGTTCTCCCTGCGACTGCGTGGGTTTTCTCCAGGTGCTCCGGTTTCCTCCCACACTCCAAAGACGTGCAGGTTTGTAGATTAATTGGCTTCTGTAAATTCTCCCTATTCTGCAGGATAGAACTAGTATTTGAGTGATCGCTGGTCGGCGTGGGCTTGGTGGGCCGAAGGGCCTGTTTCTCCATTCTATCACCTAAACTAAACTAAGCTAAGCTAAACTTAAGGACCTGTCCCACTGTACGAGGTAATTCAAGAGCTCTCCCGAGTTTAAAAAAAATCTAACTCATGTTAAGCACGTAGAATGTACGTAGCGGGTACGTCGGAGTTCGGGACGTCGCTTAGCAGCTCGTAACGCTAACGGCAGGTACTCGGGAAACGCGGTAAGCTCGTGAAGACTCGTGAACATTTTTCAACATGTTGAAAAATGTCCACGAGAGCCCCGAATACCTACGAGCGGCCATTACCGTAAATCTCTGAGTTCGAATCAGGGGAAACTCGGGAGAACTCTTGAATTAGCTCGTACAGTGAGACAGGCCTTTCAGCTAAACTGAACTAAACTAACCTAAACTAAGCTAAACTAAGATGCAGCATAGAAACAAGCCTTTTGACCCACGGAGTCCACGCCGACCATCGATCGCCCGTTCACACTAGTTCTATATTATCCCATTTTTGCATCCATCTCAACACTTTAGCATCCATCCCAATTCACAGAGGCTAATTAACTTACAAACCCACACGTCTTTCGGATGTGCGAGGAAACCTGAGCAACCGGAGGAAACCCACGCATTCGCAGGGAGAATGTGCAAACTACACACAGGCCTGTGGCACCGTGAGGCAGTGGGTCTCCAGCTGTGCCAATTCATTTCACGGCTTTGGTCCTGGGAGCTACAGTAGGACTAGCCACTGCGAATAATGGCAATGCAATTTCATAGATGCTGCACACAGCACACTACACAGTGCACACCCAGACTGTGGTAAGCTCTTTCAAGAACTGGCTGCAAAATTTCACCCGCTGTGCTACATGTTTGAAATAGAGGGAACTTGCAAGGATCAGTAAGGAAAGTTGCATTGCAACTGATGTGGATTTACACAGAGAAGCCCGACCATGCTGTTCTGTTAACCTTACCACTGAAATTCTCGCACTTCATTTGACTTTCAAAGTTAGCCTTAGAGTAATTTGCAATGCTGGTTCAACGCCAAAAACATTTCTAGACTCTGTTTTTGTGCTTATATTTCATGTGTTTGGATCCATCTCATTGTATGAGCATCCAGTCCTGTGGATTTAGAAATGTTACACATTTTTTATGTGCACATTTAGCTGTTAACGAATGTACATTTTACTCGTTTATTCTAAAAGGAAAGCATTTTTCCAACAAATAAACGATGTTCTACGAACCCGTGCCTTCCGTTGGTTTGTCAATGGTATTGTACTATCTGAAGAGGTTCTGTTTGAAACTTTTCACCGAACTTTAACTGAAAGAAATGCACATTAAAGTTTTTTTACACAGATGTTGTTGGGGGCCTGGGGTGATGGTGGAGGCAGTTACATTAGTGGTGTTCAAGAGACTTTTAGATAGGCACATGGAAGTGCAGGGAATGGATGGTTATGGATCATGTACAGGCAGATGGGATCAGTTTAACTTGTCACCATGTTCTGCACAAACATTAGTTTAGAAATACAGCGAGGGAAAATAAACTTTGCTTTACCAAGTCTGTGCCGATCAGCGATCCCTGTGCACTAGCAATATCCTTCACACACTGGGGATCATTTATAACCAAAGCCAATTCTACCAACAAATCTGTACGTCTTTGGGGTGTGGGAGGAAACCGGAGCACCTGGGGAAAACCCACACGGTCATGGGGAGAACGTACAAACTCCGTACAGACAGCACCACTAGTCAGGATGGAACCCGGGCCTCTGGCGCTGTGAGGCAGCAACTCTACCGCTGCGCCACGGGCCTGTTCCTGTGCTATGTTTTATGTGCTATGTTAAAAGGGAAGATTCCTAGCAACCACTTGATTGGTCCATTAGGAGAACTGAGGGGTAACAGTGAGTAGTAGGTGTGTGTGTGGAACCAGAGGAGGTGATGTAATCAGATAATCAGTTATTTAAGAGGCATTTAGACTGACACTTCAATGGAAGTGACACAACCATTGACCACCAGGGGCGCTGGGGAGATATGGCTGCCCTGCCGGCAGTCTGTTCGTTTTTTCATCTTTTTTGTTATTTTTAGCGTTTGTTAAAAGTTTGTTTTAATGTACTTCGGTTTGTTTTATGTGGGGGGAGGAGGGAGGGGATCAGGGGAAACTTTTTTTCAAGTTCCTACCTTGCCGCAGATGTGATCAATTTTCGGATCACATTCTCCGGGCTCTGTGGCCTACCATCGCTGGAGCTGGAGGCCTCCTCGAACTGTCGTGAGCCCCACCGCGGGGCGGGGACTTAACATTGGAGTGGATCCCTTGCCTGGGATCGCTCCCGCCGTGGCCTGCAGACTTACCATCAAGGGCTCACAGTCTCGGGAGAGGCCAGTCGGGAGCTCCAACGCCGCAGTAGGTTCGACCAGCCCCGACGCGAGGTTCGGCGGCCCGGCGTGGGGGAGCTGACAACCCCCCGATTCAGGAGCTGAACGGCTCGACGCGGAGGGCCCAAACGCCGCCGGCTACGGGAATCAAGACCGTCCCGTCAACGGAGGGCTCGAGGCCCCTGTCCGAGGAAGAACAAAAGGAAGGACTTGCACTTTATTTCGCCTTCCATCACGGTGAGGAATGTGTAGGGGTCATTGTGGTGGATGTTCATGTTCAAATGTGTTTTTGAGTCTGTTGCTTTTAATTGTATGACTGACCTGGCCAGTGAAATTCCTCATATGTTGCAAAACATACTTGGCGAATAAAATCTGATTCTGAATAAGCATAGGATATGGACTTAATGTGGGCAAATAAGATTGGGTTAGATGGGGAAAAAGACTAGTTTGGGTATGGTGGGCTGAAGGGCCTGTTTCTGTGCTATATGACTCTGCTGTTTTGATAGCAGTGAGCCATGGCATATGCAGGTATAATGCTGTGGGAAGATGTGCCTTGTAAGCTACCATATTAAGATGTTGCTTGAGCAGTCTATGGGACAATTCTAATTTGACTCTAATGCCCACAGTGGTGATTGAATTGGCCGTGCCTTTGTCAAGTGTGAATCAGCATCTAGATAATCCATTAAATTCATTATTTTGTAAGTGATAGGCAAAATGACCTAATTCTGCTCCTATCAAGTCTACTCCACCCTTCAATCATGGCTGATCTATCTTTCCCATTAAACCCAATTCTTCTGCCTTCTTCCCACAACCAGAGAGCAGTGCTGAACTACTATCTACCTTATTGGTGACCCTCGGACTATCCTTGATAGGATTTTGCTGGCTTTACCTTGCACTAAACGTTATTCCCTTACCATGTATCTGTACACTGTACACTGTACACCAATGGCTCGATTGTAATCATGTATTGTCTTTCCTCTGACTGAATAGCATGCAACAAAAAGCTTTTCACTGTACCTACATGTACCTGTGCACTACACGTGACAATAAACTAAATTGTTACTTGTGGTGCAGTGTAATGTAGATGAAGTGCACATCTCCAAGTTTGCAGATGACACAAAGCTGGGCGGCAGTGTGAGCTGCGATGAGGATGCTACGAGGCTGCAGGGTGACTTGGACAGGTTGGGGGAGTGGGCAGATGCATGGCAGATGCAGTATAATGTGGATAAATGTGAGGTTATCCACTTTGGTGGCAAGAACAGGAAGGTAGATTATTATCTGAACGGTATCAGATTAGGAAAAGGAGAGGTGCAACGAGACCTTGGTGTGCTTGTGCATCAGTCACTGAAAGTAAGCATGCTGGTACTGCAGGCAGTGAAGAAAGTTAATGGCATACTTCAAGTTAATGGCATACTTCAAGTTAATGGCATGTTGGCCTTCATTGCAAGAAGATTTGAGTTTAGGAGCAAGGAGGTCCTACTGCAATTGTACAGGGCCCTGGTGAGTGCACCTGGAGTATTGCGTGCAATTTAGGTCTCCTTATTATTGCTTAGTTTTTTAGTTTAGTTTAGAGTTACAGCGCGGAAACAGGCCCCTCCGGCCCACCTGGTCCGTGCCGACCAGTGATCCCCGCACACTAATACGATCTCCACACACTAGGGACAATTTTTACATTTACCAAGCCAATTAACCTACAGACCTCTACGTCTTTGGGGTGTGGGAGGAAACTGAAAATCTCGGAGAAAACCCACGCAGATCATAGGGAAAACGTACGAACTCCGTACAGACAGCACCCATAGTCGGGATCGAACCTGGGTCTCCGGTGTTGCATTCGCTGTAAGGCAGCACCTCTACCGCTGTGCCACCTTGTCCACCGTGAGGGAATACAGCGTAGGTTCACCAGGTTGATTCCCGGAATGGCAGGACTGACATATGATGAAAGAATGGGTCGATTGGGCTTGTATTCACTGGAATTTAGAAGGATGCGAGAGGATCTTATAGAAACATATAAAATTCTTAAAGGATTGGACAGGCTAGATGCAGGAAAAATGTCCCCGATGTTGGGGGTCCAGAACCAGGGGGTCACAGTTAAATAATAAGGTGTCGGCCATTTAGGACTGAGATGAGGAAAAACTTCTTCCCCAGAGAGTTGTGAATCTGTGGAATTCGCTGCTACAAAACAAGCACAGTGGAGGCCAATTCACTGGATGTTTTCAAGAGAGAGTTAGATTTAGCTATTAGGGCTAACGGAATCAAGGGTAATGGGGAAAAAGCAGGAACGGGGTGCTGATTTTAGATGATCAGCCATGATCATGCATATTGAATGGTGGTGCTGGCTCGAAGGGCCGAATGGCCTACTCCTGCACCTATTTTTCTATGTTTCTATGGAAGCCCCGACACCTGTACTAATCAAAAAATTAATACCCAATACTTTATGTGATTCACTCCCAATTTCCAATGGTCTTTGCTAGCAGGAATTGCTAGTGTGAATTTTCAACCTGGTTCCTCAGCAGCATGGATTCGAAGGACAAGGCTGGGCATTGGGCCTGTACTCGCTGGAGTTTAGAAGGATGAGGGGGACCTCATTGAAACGTACCGAATAGTGAAAGGCTTGAATAGAATGGATGTGGAGAGGATGTTTCCACTAGTGGAAGAGTCTAGAACCTGAGGGCATAGCCTCAGAATAAAAGGATGTACCTTTAGAAAGGAGATGAGGAGGAATGTCTTTAGTGAGAGGGTGGTGAACCTGTGGAATTCACTGCCACAGAAGGCTGATGGACGCCAAGTCAGTGGATATTTCTACGGCGGAAATTGACAGATTCTTGATTAGTACGTGTGTCAGGGCTTATGGGGAGATGACAGGAGAATGGTTTGAGAGGGAGAGATAGATCAGCCATGATTGAATGGCATAGAATTGATGGGCCAAATGGCCTAATTCTGCTCATGAACCTATGTGATCACCGCTGGTTCTATCCTACACACTAGAGCCAATTTACAATTTGCAGCAGCCAATTGATCTACGAACTTGAACGTCTTTGGAGCGTGGGGGGAAACCGGAGCTCCCGGAGAGAATCCAGGCAGATCACAGGGAGAACGTACGAATTCTGCACAGACAGCACCAGGGTCCGAATGGCCTAATTCCCTTCCCTTGACTTATGGACATGAAAACCAGCCTTCAAACCGCTTAAGTTGATATTATCAGGATGACTGCGCAGGAAATAAAAACCTTGCCCTGGTTCAGTGCGATTGCTCTTTAGAGGTTGGAACCGAAACATATTATTGGGAACAGAACGTATAATTATTCAATTGTTTGATCTGGGCTTGCAGAGTACTCGTGCTCTCTGTCCGAAACGGAAAATCTCTTTCATTCCCCTAACCTCGCCTCGTTCCGAAAAGTTACACATTTGCCGGAATCTTAAAAGTTAAGGTGGTACTCGTTTCATTGATGCACGTTTTACTCGGTTGAGCTTGATGCTTAAATGGTTCATGACCTTCTAACTCTTAACGGTTGTAATTTGGGCTCAGCTCCCCTTGAGCTACGCTTTAATTGGCTTCACCTGGCAGTGGATCAAAGATCCCAAACATGGAGCTATTTTAAAAACAAAAAGCAAAATGGGCATCTGCAACTTTAATAGGGATTTCACTGAGGCATTTACTGAATGCACCAGGATATAAATCCAATAATTATCAAGAAGTAAGACTTCAGTCTTACGAACAATTACCTAATTGTATTCTACGTCTTTAATCATATGTGTGCCCCTAGTTCACAGCCTATGAAGTGGATGGAGCTGATTTTCCTGCGATTAATGTCTGTTTCTGGGCATTAGGCAAAGGCAATTGAAGCAGTAACTCTTAACACAGGTTTTCTTGTGCATACCCTTCATTATCAGGCACAGAGCATTCATCCAAAACATGGGCCATTTGTCCGGAACTGCACAGGGGTAATTACAGCTTGTGTAGGTAGGAACTGTAGATGCTGGTTTAATCCGAAGAAGACACAAAATGCTGGAGTAACTCAGCGGGACAGGCAACGTCTCTGGAGTGAAGGAATGGGTGACGTTTCGGGTCGAGACCCTTCTTCAGACTGAGGGCCTCAAGCATTTCATATGAATCTTAGCATACCTTCCGCATCAGTTTTTTAGGTTTCTGTCAGGCATCAGATAATGACATTGATCATGCAGAGATTTCAGTGAGCTTTTGACTGATTGACATGATGGATTGAAAGATGCAGCATGGAAATACGTCTTTGTCCTTCCGCCCCCACCCCTCCCCGCCCGAGTCCATGCCGACCATCGATCACCCTCCACACCAGTTCTGTGTTATCCCACTTACTCATCCACCCACACATCGGCAGCACTGTGGCGCAGCGGTAGAACTGCTGCCTTATAGCGCCAGAGATCCAGGGCTGTCTCTGGCACTGACCACGGGTGCTGTCTGTATGGAGTTTGTACATTCTCCCTTTGGGATGTGGGAGGAAATTGGAGCACCCTGAGGAAACCCACGCGGTCACAGGGAGAACATGCAAACTCCACACAGTCAGCACCCGAGGTCAGGTTCGAACCTTGATCTCTGGCGCTGTGAGGCAGCAACATTACCAGTAATTTAGGAATTGGGATGGATCAGGAAGGAGTGCCTGCAATCTCGAAAAATCACCTGATTTCTGCTTTTGACCCTGGGAGCTGCCAGATAAGGCCAGAATGTCATAGAAATGCACTCACACTCATTTGTCAAGAGTCAAGAGTGTTTTATTGTCCTTTGTCCCAGATAGAACAATGAAATTCTTACTTGCTACAGCACAGCAGAAGCGAGACAAACGAGAGAGAGAAAAGAAAAGCTCAGTTTGTATATATGCAACATACCCATAAATATACGCGCGCGCGCGCGCGCACACACACACACACACACACACACACACACACACACACACACACACACACACACACACACACACACACACACACACACACACACACACACACACACACACAGACACACACACACACCAACCAAACAGAACAGTGCAACAATAATAATAGCCTATTGAAGCTGGGCAGTGGGCAGGTGCTATAGACCTGCACGGGAAGGTAGACGCGCCCGCCCCCACGGGTCTCGGGTAGATGGGACTCGTCAGCCTGGGAAGGCAGTCCATCTAGGAGAGGGAAAACTGCCTTGTGGCCATATCCAGTCATGGAAAAGGCTCCAGGAGTAAACCTCAAGAAAATCCGGAGTCGGAGCCCCTAAGGCAGCTTGTCGTTGTCTACAACCTCGCTCTGGCAGCTCCTGCGACGGCGCTGGTGCCAAACTGTAACGGCCCTGCTGTTACTTTGAATCGATCAGCGACGTGGAGAGGGGGAACATGCTGCATGGGAACAGCCTGCCCAGGCTTGCATCCGACGAGGATGCATGACCCATGGTTAGCCATGACCGAGGGGGACCTACTAAAATTGAAGTTCAGAGCCTATATGAGGTTGTCGTGTTTAATAGCCTGATGGCTGTAGGGAAGAAGCTGCTCCTGAACCTGGACGTCACAGTTTTCAGGCTCCTGTACCTTCTTCCCGATGGCAGTGGTGAAATGAGTGTGAGGCCAGGGTTGTGTGGGTCTTTGATGATGTTGGATGCCTTTTTGAGGCAGTGACTCCAATAAATGTTCCAGTGAGGTGTTTTTTGTCAGAATTGAGAGATATACTTCAACAGCAATAGAAAGAAGAGTAAGATGATTGTTCAACATTTTATTATGTCCTATTCCATTAGAGATCCAGCACAGAAAAAAGCTCTTAGGCCCAAATATCTGTGAGAGATATTGACGGTGATGTAGAGAGATATAGAAGAAATAAATGAAAGATGTAACATGATAAAGGAGACAGGCCATCGTTAGCTGTGGACTAGGTGAAAACGAGTTACAGACAATGAGACTCAACAAGACGACTTTGAAACTAGTACAACGATTTGGGTGGGGAAGGTACGGAGAAAGGTTGCAAGGGTTACCTGAGGTTAGAGAAGTCAATGTTCATACCGCTGGGTTGTAAGCTGCCCATGTGAAATATGAGGTGCTGTTCCTCCAATTTGCGTTTGGCCTCACTCTGACTATGGTGGAAGCCCAGGACAGAAAGGTCAGTGCGGGAATGGGAGAGGGAGTTAAAGTGTTTAACAACCGGGAGATCAGGTAGTCCCAGGCAGACTGCGCGAAGATGTTCAACGAAACGATCGCCCAGTCCTCCTTTGGTCTCGATGTTTCAGCGTAACGATCGCCCAGTTTGGTCGCGCCGACATTTCCCAGTACTGCCTGAAGCTCGCTTGCAATAAGCATAAAAGGGATATTTGTCATAAGCTTTCTGAACTGCTTTGTGCACCTGTGTTGCTGTATTCATTGAAAATGCACTTTAAGCTCCTCAGTTCTTATTTTTGTAGACCCACCCTCCACCTACTATAATTTCCTGCCAAAATTGCTCTGCTAATTGAAGAAATTTGTTTTGTACGCTCTTCTCTCTGCTCTTTAAATAGTTTGCTTTCTAAATAATCTGATCTTTAATATGAGGACCGGACGTCTGTCCCTCCTTATCCCCAAATCATTCATTGGTGCAGTTTTATCTAAGTTGTTAAAGTAAATACAAAGTCATTGTGACTGGAGCAACCTGCAGTTTGTTTGCCGACTGTCATTAACTCAGAATGGCAGCTTCATGCTTCCAAACTCGGGGAACTCAGTCAAGGATGTTATCAAGATGGAGATTGAGCTTCCCTGTATCCAAATGGTATTCCGTACACTGAGAACATGTGTGGGGAAAGAGCACGATTGTGCCACTTGTTTGCTTTTATACTTTTCTTCGCGCAGGCTCTCCTCTGATAATGCCGTGTCAATGAATGACTTGGAGTTAGGGAGCGGTGTTCTCGAATTAAAGATCAGTTAACTTAGAAAATAATCTATTTTAATCATTTTAAAAGACATTTAAATGTACGTGCGGCACAGTGGCACAGCTGTGGAGTTGCTGCCTCACAGCGCCAGAGACCCAAGTTCCATCCTGACTCTGGGTGCTGTCTGTATGGAGTTTGCACGTTCTCCCTGTGACTGTGAGTTTTGTACGGGTGTCCCGGTTTCATCCCACACAGTTTCATACCACTACAAGCAAGGGTGCAAAGCCAATAAATTCAAGTGCAGTTTCATTCCACTTCAAGCAGGGTGCAAGGCCACAAAATTCAAGGTGGAGGGGGGCCTTTCTGGAGCGCCTGTATGGGTATTGTTGGCTGTAGAGACTGGTTTCCAGAGCGCTAGTATGGACATTGTGGGCCAAATGGATTCTTGGGGTGACAGCGCAGTCACTCAAGCCTGATGTGCTGGCAGCTCACTCACGGCTGGTGCGCGAGCAGTTGACTCACGGCTATTCTTTGAAATTCCATTTCAAGCAGGGTGCAAGGCCACCAAATTCAAGTGCAGTTTCTTACCACTTCAAGCAGGGTGCAAGGCCACCAAATTCAATTGCAGTTTCATGCCACTTCAAGCAGGGTGCAAGGCCACCAAATTCAAGTGCAGTTTCTGACCACTTCAAGCAGGGTGCAAGGCCACTGAATTCCAGTGCAGTTTCACACCACTTCAAGCAGGGTGCAGGGCCACCAAACTCAAGTGCAGTTTCCTACCACTTCAAGCAGAATGCAGGGCCACCAAACTCAAGTGCAGTTTCATGACACTTCAAGCAGGGTGCAAGGCCATCAAATACTAGTGCTGTTTAATGCCATCTCAAGCAGGGTGCAAGGCCACCAAATTCAAGTACAATTTCATACCACTTCAAGCAGGGTGCAAGACAACCAAATTGAAGTGCAGTTTCATACCATTTCAAGCAGGATGCAAGGCCACCAAATTCAAGTGCAGTTTCATAATGTTTCATGCAGGGTGCAAGGCTACCACATTCAAATGCAGTTTCATACCATCTCAAGCAGGGTGAAACCACCATAAAACCACCATAAAATCACACAAAACACCACATAAACACCACACTCACAGTTCAGTAGACATTCAGTGTGTTCAGTTGATTCACAGCTCAGACAGAGTTGTGACCTCCCCCCCCCCCCATCTTGCAGAGACTGAATCACACCCACACTTCTGGGTTTTATAATCCCCCCCCCCCACCGGAATGGGCATGGCCTTCATGGCATGATTGACAGGAGAGAGATTCTCAACATTTTTTTAAACACTAATAACACTTGTATTTTTCATTGATTGGAAGAATCCTCTGCACCTGATGAGCGGAGGGGGACTGAGTAAGATGGCCAAAAATCACAGCCGTAATTGGTAGCGTTTTATCTAAAATCAATATACAGTGCAAACAGGAAGTTGTCAAGTTACCACCACCAACAACCATTTGCAGTGCAGCATTTCAAAGCAGTTACCACCACCAACAACCATTTGCAGTGCAGCATTTCAAAGCAGTTACCACCAACAACAACCATTTGCAGTGCAGCATTTCAAAGCAGTTACCACCACCAACAACCATTTGCACCACCACCAACAACCAGCAGCGGAGGGGGACTCTGAGTAAGATGGTCAAAAATCACAGCTGTAAGTGGCAGCGTTTTTTCAAAAATCATGAAACAGAAAAACAGGAAGTGGTCAAGATCTTACTTTTAGTAATATAGATGGCTTCAATAAGTTGTAAAATAGTAAGATTAAACGAGAACTTACTAGTTTGATGTTTGATCTTTATTTTATGAGGAGTTACGTTGAGGTATTACGTGAAGACCCCGCCAGCACGCATGCGTGACATTCTTTAAAGCAGCAGTGTGAAATCACAGATAACAGAAGTTGACTAAATATAGTAAGATAAGAGAACTAGGATACCAGTTGAGCTTTATAATAGAGGGTTAGGAGCGGAGGGCACGTAATCCCTCAACGTAACTCCTCATAAAATAAAGATCAAACTTCAAACTGGTAAGTTCTCATTTAATCTTACTATTTTACTTTGGAGTCATGTGAGTGACTACGTGAAGATTTCAAAGCTCTGTGATTTCATGCCGTGGAACGAGTCCATGCTCACACACTGCCATAATGACCAATGGAGGAAGTATGTTAACGTATTCAGACATTAATCGGTGGCTGAAAAAACAATGATGCATTTATTAACAAATAATAACCCCAAACCCGGGGTAAAATCATAATACTGAATTCAAAATTGTGCTTGCAAATGTCTCACGTCTGGCAACGGGTTTATTATAAAACCGTTGGAAAGTTCTTTCGTTAGACCATCCCGCCATTGCAAGGATGTGGTCCATGGGAACTTCCAACATTCTTGCTGCCGATGTAGCTGCAGCCCTGGTGGAATGAGATTTAAAGACATCAGTGTCCACCCCTGCTGCACCTAATACCTGTCTAAGCCATCTTGAAATGGTCTGCACGGTCACTCTTTTATGAGGACGTTTATGACTTATTGATAAAGCCATTTCCATGCCTCTTAAGCTTTTGGTGACCTCTAGGTAATGTAATATATGGGTCACTATACCTAGACGAAAGTCGATGGGGTAAGCCAGGAACCCCAATTTGAGGCCAGACAAACCAGGCCTGTTCTGTTTAAGTAATCCAAATATATAAAAAGTTATTTTATTCTTGGATGTTACCATAGCGTCCAGTCTTAATTTGTGCAGAGACTGGACCCGTTGTGCTGTTACTAGTGGCATCAGCATCACTATTTTATATGTTAGTTTTGTTAGTGTTAGGGACGTTGCTGGTGCCCAACCCCTGAGCAGGGTTAATACAATACCAATATCCCAGGTCTGGGAGTACCTAGGCCTGGGCGGATTAGAGTTGAAAATACCCTTCATTAGTTTTGATACTAGAGGGTGTGATCCAACCCCGTGATGTCCTAAACCCTGTCCCAGGTATGATGATAGGGCACTCCTAGCACAGTTGAAGGCACTGTAGCTCAAGCCTTCATCAAAGTGTAGGCTCGCCAAGAATTCCAGCACATTCATTATAGTAGCCGTATGGTATGTGATGTTCGCCCAGGTACAGAATATCTCTCATTTTCTGATATATGAGAGATATTGTTTCCTGGTGGACTCTCTGCAAGCTGCCGTGATGATGTTCATGGTTCGGTCCGACAGTCCGAATTCCAGGAGTGGTCTTTTTAGATCCTGCAAATCAACAGGTTTATTCTGTCATGGCACGGGTGACTTTCGTCTGTCACAGGATGAACCAATAAACCCGTGCGTTTGGCGATGGATATACATGGTTCCGAGACCATGTCGAGTACCACAGGAAACCATGGCTGAGTAGGCCAGTCTGGTACTATCAAGATACCCGACGCGGAGTCTTGTTGTATTTTCCGCAAGACCCGACTGATGAGGCAGAAGGGGGGAAATGCATAGAGAAACAATTCCCCCCAGTGTAGCGAGAAAGCATCCATCGCTACTGCCCCAGGGTCTGGTTCCCATGCAACATATGTTGGTAATTGATGATTAAGACTGGATGCGAATAGATCGATACCTGGTGTTCCATACTGAGCTACAATGTCAGTAAATACTTGGTGGTCCAACATCCATTCGGTGTTGTCATTGAATTTGCGTGACCTTGTATCTGCCACTGTATTGAGCTTACCTGGAAGGTAAGTAGCTGATATCCAGATATTTCTTTCGATGCACCAGTGCCAGATTGTATTGACCAATTCATCACAAGATATCGACTTAATTCCACCCATATGATTAATATATGCCACCACGGTGGTATTATCAATTTGTAGGCGAACATGCAGATGGTTTATGTCCGAACAGTCAGCCCGAAGTCCGTGGAACGCTCCCAACATCTCTAGATGATTAATACCCAGTGCCTGAAGTAAAGTTAACTCATGTGCATTCCATCTACCACCGCAACTGGCGGTGGTATTGGTTGCTCCCCAGCTGTGAGCGCTGATGTCAGTTTGTAACACAATTGAAGGATTGCTGATTATGATGGGATTAGAGCAATGTCGAGTGTTGCTAATCCACCATTGCAACTCCAAAACTGCTTTGGCTGGTAACTGCATTGGCCTGTCAAAATGGCCAGCATGGTATTTGAGTGCTTCAATCTTGGCTCTCTGTAAATTTTGGTAATGCAAAGGTCCAAATTGTGTGGCTGGGAACGCAGCCACGAGCTTCCCAATTACCCTGGCTACTTGTCGAATAGATGGTTGACTGACACAAACAAGGCTGTTGCATGCCTCTATTAAGTCTGTGGCTTTGTCCTTTGGCAAAGTCACAGACATGTGAACAGAGTCAATTGTGAACCCCAAGTAGTCCATTGTCATAGAAGGCGTTAACTTGGATTTATCTGGATGGATGATAAACCCCAACCTTTCAAACAAGAGCTGGTGGCTGAAACAGCCAATTTGGCCAACTCCAGAGTTTTTCCCACAATTAAGATGTCATCCAGATATGCCATGACGATATGTTTCTGTTTTCGGAGAAACGCCAAGGCTGGTTTCAATATTTTGGTAAATAGTCTGGGGGCTGATGTTAATTCATTAGGCAGCGCTTTGTACTGCCAGAGCTGCCACATCCAGTTAAATTTCAGATATCTACGGTGACCCTTCTCTATTGGTACTGAATAGTATGCATCTTTTAGGTCGATGCAAGCCATGAAGTATCTTTTGGAAACTAATTGTTTGGCAGTAACAAAAGTTTCCATTTTGAAGTGGGTATACTGCACGAAAGTATTCAGCTGTGTCAAATCAATGATGATGCGACATCCACCATCTTTTTTGTTTTTTGTGAAAATATTTGACACAAACTCAAGAGATTCGTGTTTGGATTTCTCATTTACTCCTTTTGTATGTAACCTCAAAAGTTCTGCATGACCTTCCAATCTTTCTTTTTGTGAAAGCACAAACGTTCGGCTAGGTGCATGCTGAGCCGGAGGGAGGAGTTTGTGAATGAATTCAATTTTGTATCCCTGGATACTTTGCAGTATAAAAGGATCAGAAGTTATGGAACTGCATGCATTTTTAAACAAGTGTAACCTTCTCCCAGTTTGTGAAGAACTTACACATGCTATGTTCCGGAAGAAACCAGACCCACCTACCTCCATGGTTACCGGTGGTGCTGTGTTGGTTTCTTCCGTCCTTGACTCTTGGGGTTTGTGGGTGCTGGGGTGTGGGGTTGCCGCATGTTCCACGAAGGCCGTTCTGGGCCTTGGTCTAAAAAAGACCTTTGTCCTGAACGTACGGCCTTGGAGCTTTCACCAGCTGCTGCTCTTTTGTTGTAGTATCGTGGCTTGCTAGTGGACGCGTAGGGGTGCTGCCACCGTGGATACGAGGTCTTGGCAGTGGACGGCGCTTTCATTAGGCCGATAGCTTTTGCCTCCTCGTCAAGGTCTTTAACCTGCTTCGGCAGGTTGTCCCCGAACAGTAAAGTAGGCGGCTGCGTGCTGCTGGTCTTGCACAACCCCGCAAATTTGGGGTTTAAGGCAGGTCGGATAACACTCTTCCTAAAACAGTTTATTTCAAACTGTGCGTTGCAGAAGAGTGCCAGGGCGTCTTGTTGTTCCTCCGACACTTCCTTGCCATCCACTGACCTGGCAAATGCTGCTATTCCGGAAGCCAGTAGTTGAAGGATCTTCTGTATCTTTATTTCCTGGGTTCTGATGCCAGCACCGATGTTTTCCCAGATCGGGTTGTTCACCGCAGGAACATTGAGGGAAACACAGTTCACTTGTGCTAAATATTTAGCAGCTGTATCACTCATGGCCTGTTCCTGCAGCTGGTTGGTGGTGAGGTAGTTGATGCTGGTCTGCCAGCTGGGGCTGTAACGGCTGTCCCTTTTGCGAGGGCATTGCAAATTTGGAGACCATGCCGAGCAGCTCCTGTTGTTCCTGCACCCCTAGCACGCTGGAAGTGTCTTCAGCCAAACCCCCAAGTTCAGAGTCAGCCCAGTATTGACTCCTTATGCTCCCCTCCGAGGAGAGCGAGACATTTGGCAGCCCTGTTAAAGGTGCTGCTGTGGGTGTCCTAGGAGACCCACGGTGACCAGACTCCGATTGTTGGAGTAGGTCACGTTGGAGCATCAACCGCATCATGCGTGATAAACGGCCACTGTCGTTATCCGCAGGCGGTGAATCTTCCAGCCCGGACCCTGCCGAGTCTACGGGCCTATCCGACCTTCGGGTGGCTTTACCGCCAGTCCGAGGTACACCTACGGGCTGTAGCCGTGCCAAGTTGGGGGCTGCTGGCCGTACGGTTAGCAGCTCAGAAGAAGTCGGCCGCTGCTGACTGCCCGCATTCCCACGGTCCTCCGCAGTCAGTTTTGTTGTGGTCCGTTTGGACTTCGTCCTAGACTTGTCCATAGTTGTTTTTGCTCTCTAAAAGAAGTTATACAGAGCGGCCAAAAAACGGCCTCAGAATAGTAAAAACTTACCTGCAGGTCCGTTTTAAACCTACCGCTGGAGGAGCGACGCTCCTCCCGCCTGTCACTGCACAATGCGTTGGACGATATCTCGCGCGTGCATGCCGGCGGGGTCTTCATGTAGTCACTCATGTGACTCTGAAGTAAAATTGTCCCTAGTGTGTACAGGTTAGTGTACAGGGTAGTCGCTGGTTGGCATAGACTCGGTGGACCCAAGGGTCTGCTTCCATACTATATCCCTAAAATCTAAATTTGGACAGGAACATGGATAGGAAATGGGCCAACCATGGTCCAGTTGCCTGATGACAGCTGGGAAGATTCCTCGGATCTAGAGGTGTGCGTTTTCAAACTTCTGTACATCTTGTTTGATGGGAGAGGGGAGAAGAGGGAGCAGCCAGGGTGAGACTGGACCGTGATTATGCTGCTGTCCTTGCCGACGCAGCGTGAAGTGTGGATGGAATCAATGAAAGAGAGGTTAGTTTGTGTGATGGTCTGGACTGCGTCCACAATTCTCTGCATTATCTTGCAATCTTGCATGGAGCTGAATCGAAAACCATGCTTTCCGATGCATCTGTAGAAGTTGGTGAGTGTTGAAGCACTTCAAGATCCTCAGTTCTCTTCTTTGCAGCCTAAAACTATATTAAACTTTTGCATTTGTGATGCCAGTCCAAGGTAGGACTAGCATAGGCCTAGGTAGGACTAGCATAGATGGGGCATCTTGGTTGGCATGGACAAGTTGGGCAGAGGTTTTTTAATTAATTTTTGTTCTTAATGAAATTCAGTCCACTAAGTCCACACTGACCATCGTTCACCTGTTCATGCAAGCAGTGTTATCCCACTTTCTCATCCACTCCCTACACACGAGGAGCAATTTACAGAGGGCCGGTTAACCTACAAACTCGCACGTCTTCGAGATGTGGGGGAAATTTGGAGCATCCAGAGGAAACCCACGCGGTCACACTAAGAACGTGCAAACTCCACACGGACGGCACCCGAGGCCAGGATCGAACCGGGGTCTCCAGCGATGTGAGGCAGCAACTGTTACCAGCTGTCTCACTGTGCTGCCCACACATATATTCATAACAGCTGAAGAAGGGTCATCAGTCTGAAGAATGATCTCGATCCAAAACGTCACCCATTCCTTCTCTCCAGAGATGCTGCCTGTCCCGCTGAGTTACTCCAGGTTTTTGTGTCTATCTTCGATTCAAACCAGCATCTGCAGTTCTTTCCTACACATTTCATAACAGCTGATCTTGATTCCCAGTAGAATTTTCCAGTCATTCCTAGTCTGTCTTGGACTGGCATAACAAATGCAGATGTTTGATGTCGTTTTAGGCCCTCAAAGAAGAGAACTGAGGATCCTGAAGTGCTTCAACACTCACCAACTTCTACAGATGTGCCGTAGAAAGCATCTTCTTGTAATGCATCATACAGCATGGTTTTAGGCACAGCTCCATCCAAGACTGCAAGGCATTGCAAAGAGTTGTGGACGCTGCCCAGACCATCACGATAACTAACCTCCCATTAACTCCATCCACACTTCACGCTGCATCGGCAAGGCCAGCAGCATAATCAAGGACCAGTTTCTCCCAAGCCACTCCCTCTTCTCCCCTCTCCCATCAGGCAAGATCTTCAGGAGTTTGAAAACACACACCTCTAGATCCAAGGAATCTCCCCAGCTGTTCTCAGGCAACTGAACCATCCAACTAGAGAGCGGTTCTGGCCTATCATCTACCTTATTGGAGATATTCAAAGACTATCTTTAAACAGACTTTACTGGACTTTACCTTGCACTAAATGTTATTCTCTTTACCCTATATCTGTACATTGTGGATAGCTTGATTCTAATCATGTACAGCTGCTCCCTGACCTACGATGGGGTTACGTTCCGATAAGCGCATCGTAAATCGAAAATATCGCAAGTTGAATACGCATTTAATATAATTTGTTCACGTGACCCGAAGTCAGCTGCGGCTCGCTGCTGGTACCCAGCGTTTGCACCATCGTAACGTCGAAATATCGCAAGTCGAAGCCTCGTAAATCGGGGGGCATCTGTATAGTCTTGCCTTTGACTGGATAGCACGCAACAAAAAAGCTTTTCACTGTACCTTGGTACATGTGACAATGAACTAAACCAATGGTGACTAATGATAAGGGATGTGGGCCAAACGTGGGCAGGTGGGACTAGCAAATATGGGGACGTGTTGGGCTGAAGGGCCAGTTTCTGTGCTGTATGACTCTGTGACTGGGGCAAAGAATATAAGGGAGATAGGGTGGATTTGTACAAAATACAATGTACGGTTTTGGTCACCTTTCCACAGGAAGGATGTGAGAGCATTAGAGGGGAGTGAGTATGAGATTAATGGGGATGTTGCCAGACCTAGAGAATTATATTTATGAGGAGAGACTGATTCAGTGGGGGCTGTTTTCTTATGGCAAAGGAGGCTGAATGGAGATTTAATTAGGCTGCGCAAGATCATGAGAGGCCCAGACAGGGCGAACAGGAAGCAACCTATTTCCCCCGGCTGCGAAATCAATAACTCAGGACATAGATTTAAGTTAATTAGTAGAAGGATTAGAGGGGAGTTGAGAAGTTTTTTTTTAAACTTGACTGGTTGTACATCTGGAACACTGTGCTTGAAATAGAGTCGGAAGCCATTATTATATTTAACATGTGGGGGGGGGGGGCACATAGGGTGGCGTTGCTGCATTGCAGCGCCAGAGACCCGGGTTCGATCCTGTCTACGGGTGCTGTCTGTACTGAGTTTGTACTTTCTCCCCGTGACCACATGGATTTGTCCCGGGTGCTCCAGTTTCCTCCCACGCTCCAGGCGTGCAGGTTTGTAGGTTCATTGACTTCGCTAAATAATGTAAGTTGTCCCTAGAGTGTAGGATAGTGCTAGTGTACAGGGATCGCTGGTGGGCCGAAGGGCCTGTTTCCGTGCTGTATCTCTAACCTAAACTGAACTAAGCATGTACCTGGAAGAGAATGAAGAGTTATA
The DNA here is from genome assembly GCA_035221665.1 of Okamejei kenojei. NCBI lineage: Eukaryota > Metazoa > Chordata > Chondrichthyes > Rajiformes > Rajidae > Okamejei > Okamejei kenojei. The sequence continues at coordinate 120,096,595 of CM069135.1, read as the reverse complement.
ATCTACAGAGCTATGAATCAAGAGCTCAGATGTAGTGTAAAAGGTGGCTTGGACATTATGGGCCAAATGACCTCCTTTTTGTCATAACATTCTATAATTCTACAGTACTTAATCTTTAAGAAAAAGTCTTGTTCCCCCATCCCCACCTCTCCCAAGCATTTGCAGAGGCCTTGTTTAAGCAAACTGTGTTCAAAATAACGTCAAGATGATCTCCTGAAGGTTTACCTCTTGGCTTTGTCTTGGTTTAGTTTTTAGAAGGGACTTTCTGAGGAGACTCCACTCTTGCTCCCTCTTCCCCCATTCGTAACAAGGACAGAGTTTCCCTTGTCCTCACCTTCCACCCCATCAGCCGTCATATACAACATATAATCCTCCGACATTTTCGCCGCCTCCAACGGGATCCCACTACTGGCCACATCTTCCCATCTCCTCCCCTTTCTGCTTTCCGCAGAGACCGTTCCCTCCATAACTCCCTGGTCAATTCGTCCCTTCCCACCCAAACCACCCCATCCCCGGGTACTTTTCCCTGCAACCGCAGGAAATGCAACACTTGTCCCTATACCTCCCCCCCTCGACTTCATCCAAGGACACAATCAGTCTTTCCAGGTGAGGCAGAGGTCCACCTGCACCTCCTCCAACCTCATCTACTGTATCTGCTGTTCCAGGTGTCAACTTCTCTACATCCGCGAGACCACGCGCAGGCTCGGCGACCGTTTCACTGAACACCTCCGCTCAGTCCGAGTTAACCAACCTGATCGCCCGATTGCTCAGCACCTCAACTCCCCAACCCATTTCCAGTCTGAAGAAGGGTCTCGACCCGAAACGTCGCCTATCTCCTTCGCTCCTTAGATGCTGCTGCACCCGCTGAGTTTCTCCAGCTTTTTGTGTACCCTCGATTCTCCAGCATCTGCAGTTCCTTCTTTAAAACCCATTCCCAATCTGACCTTTCTGTCCTGGGCCTCCTCCATTGCCAGAGTGAGGCCTAGTGCAAATTGGAGGAACAGCAACTCTTATTTTTCTTGGGTTGTTTGCACCCCAGCGGTATGAACGTTGACTTCTCTAATTTTAGATAGTCCTTGCTTTCTCCCTCCTTCCCCTCCCCCTTCCCAGTTCCCCTACAAGTCCTACTGTCTCCGCCTACTTCCTTTCTCTTTCCGCCCCCCCCCCCCCCCCACTAGTCTGAAGAAGGGTCTCGACCTGAACCGTCGCCTATTTATTCTGCTGCCTCATAGATGCTGCCTCACTCGCTGAGTTTCCCCAGCATTTTTTGTCTACCTTCCACTCCTTCAACGTCTGCAGTAAGATGCTGCAGATGTTTATCAATCGGTGGTGGCCAGTGCCAGTGCCGGGGCAGCGGGGCGAAGGCTGCGGACGGCAACAGGATTAACAAACTCATCAGGAAGGCCGGCTCCGTCCCGGGGGCGGAGTTGGGTTCACGGGAGGTGGTCCTGGAGGGGAGGATGCTCCTCAAACTGCGGAGCATCCTGGACAATATAACTCACCCCCTCCATGACAAACCGGTCAACCTGAGGACACCTTCAGCAACAGACTGGTTCCACCAAGATGCAGCACAGAACGCCACAGGAGATCCTTCTTCCCTGTGGCTATCACACTGTACAACTCCTCCCCCTTCTGTCGTGGGGTAGACTGACACCCCCCCTTCCCCCCCATCCCCCCCATCCCCAATCTTTGCACATTCCCAATCCTGGACTTTCCACTCGTCACTTTAATTTAATGTTTCATGTATCTTGTGTTTTATGGTTGTTGGGAGACCAATTTCCCTCCTGTGATAAAGTTCTATCGTATCACATCATATAGCAATGTTACAACATTTTGAGATTTTAAAAATCGAGTCTGCAATTTATCCCATCAGATAAAGCATAAAAAGAAGTTTAATTTGACACCTAATTCACTTTCATATCTTCAGTATTAAAAAAGTTATGGCCATTTTCATACTCGGAAATTAGCAACTTGTTTCCTATTGCTTCTCTATTGACTTAACACAAAAGTTCTGATCAAGGACAGTCAAAAGCCCATAACTTTCTTAAAAATTAAGAGAACTGAAAGAAAATTTCAGTTATTATAGATTGAAGCATTCTGAAACAAATATGAAACAATCTTACTTGGATGACCTGAAATTAAAGCATATAATTAGTTGGTTACCCAATTGTAGCTAATTACAAAATTCAATTACTAGATCTAAACATCTATTCATTTCTTAAGAAAATATTAACATTTTTTAAAAAGCCTCAGTTTCCAAATAACAATCACACAAGAATTCACAATATAACATGATTTTTAAATCTCTGTTATGAATTTAGAGGCCAATTTGAAAGAATTCAGTGTTTAATACCTGTAAATTAATGGCCATTTAAATCATCTTTTTCTGAGTGGGTTTTTCTGGAACGCGGTGGATTGGAACGTTGCGGTTGCGGTGAATTTAAACCCCATATTGGCAGGAAAAATACTGCCGGTTCATATGGGGAATAAATCACCGTTTCGCAACATGAAATGTTGATTAAGGTCATCTTAACAAGCAAGTTTATATGTAAAAATAAACGGCTTTTCTTTACCTGTCCCCTACGTAAAATCCGTCCCCGTTGTCGGCGTTCACGGCATTAGAAGCTAATTTTCATCTTACTCCAGCGCTGAAATAGTCGGGCGATTTAAAAAAAATTTTCACTTACCGGCAGTCGGAACGAATCTTCAGAAAAAGCTCGCACCCCGAGAAAATATAATTCCGGAAGGCAGGGGAAAACTGCATTTTAACCCTGCCCCCCCCCTCAAAGGCGCCAAAGTTGCGCACACGGCCAGTGACACAACTGTAGCGCCACTAAAGGTAAGTTTTGTAACATACCTATATCATATCGTAGCGAGGTACAGTGAAAAGCTTTTGTTGTGTGCTATCCTGTCAAAGAATAGACTCTATGTGAATACAATCAAGCTGTTCACAGCGTGCGGATAAAGGATTAAGGGTACAATGTCCTGTTGTACTTGTTGTACTGAAGATATTATGATTTGACTGAATGGCAGCAAACAAAGCTTTTTAATCCTACTCTGATCCTATTTCACTCCCATCAACTCCCACCAGATTGTACAATTGACGTACACAGTAGAGGCGATTTACAGAGGCCAGTTAACTTACCAATCTGCATGCCTTTTGGGAAGTGTGGGGGGGAAACAGAGCCCTTGGGGGAAAATCTAGCATTGAGAAAACTTGCAAACTCCACAAAGACAGCACTGGAAATCGGGACCGGCACGATTGCGCAGCGGTAGAGTTGCAGCCTTACCACGCCAGAGACCAGGGTTCGATCCTGACTGCTGGTGCTGTCTGTACGGAGTTTGTACGTTCTCCCTGTGACCTGCATGGATTTTCTCCGGGAGCTCCAGTTTCCTCCCACGTTCCAAAGACGTTCAAGTTCACAGGTTTCTGTGAACTGGCTTCTGTAAATTGTAACTTCACCTTAGTGCGTAGGATAGATCCAGTGGTGATCACATAAGTTCATAAGTTGTAGGAGCAGAATTAGGCCATTCGGCCCATCAGGTCTACACCATTCAATCATGACTGATCTATCTTGCCTTCTCAATCCCATTCTCCTGCCATCTCCCCATAACCCCTGACATCCTTACTAATCAAGAATCTGTCAATCTCTGCTGTAAAATATCCATTGACTTCCCTCTACAGTGGTCTGGTCGTTGAGGAGCCGGTGGGCAGAGGGCCTGTTTCCATGCTGTCTCTCTCAATTCTACAGTTGAAAGGGCTTGGACCTGAATCACTGGAGCTATGAGGCAGATCCAGGAATGAGTAGGTTAACCTTCGATGACAGCACTGGGCCTGCAATCGCTGGAGTTTAGAAGAGTGATGGGAGACCTCATTGAAACATGCAGAATAGTGAAAGGCTTGGATAGAGTGGATGTGGAGAGGATGTTCCCACTAGTGGGAGAGTCCAGGACTAGAGGTCATAGCCTCAGAATTAAAGGACGTTCTTCTAGGAAGGAGATGAGGATAAATTAACTTTGTCAAAGGGTGGTGAATCTGGAATTCTTTACCACATAAGGTGTCGAGGCCAAGTCAGTGGATATTTTTATGGCAGAGATAGATTCTTGATTAGTACGGGTGTCAGGGGTTATGGGGAGAAGGCAGGAGAATGGGGTTAGGAGGGAGAATTAGATCAGCCATGTTTGAATGGCGGAGTAGACTTGATGGGTCGAATGGCCTAATTCTACTCCTATGACTTATGACCTTATGACCTTAGATGCACCACTGTTAAATTTTCCACAACTATTAGTTCACATTTTGTATAAGTTAATTTTATTCATAGCATACATTTGGAATAATTGTTGTACTTCCAGTGGCTATGTGATATAATAATAAGATTAAATGAGAACTTACCAGTTCAAAGTTTGATCCTTATTTTATGAGGAGTTACGATGAGGGATTACGTGAAGCAGCCCCGCCAGGCGCATGCGCGTCATACTTCAAAGCAGCGGCGTGAAAACACAGAAACCGATAGCCAAAGTAACATAGTAAGGCTTTAGAAGACTCGAACTACCATATGATACTTTAGATTATGAGGGCCGGGAGTGGAGGGCACGTAATCCCTCATCATAACTCCTCATAAAATAAGGATCAAACTTCGAACTGGTAAGTTCTCGTTTAATCTTACTATTTTACTTCGGAGTCACGTGAGTGACTACGTGAAGATTTCAAAGCGCTGTGATTTCATGCCGGAGATGCACTCCATACGACACACTGCTTCAGTTGACACAGTAGTGAATAAATAATATATTGAACATTGCTTCGAATTATCCAATAATCATTTTTTAAATAACAATACAGTAATAACCCCTCTATCCTGGGGGAAATTACAAATTAAATTTATGAAGACAAAGCAAATCAAATCAACCGGAACCCGAAACAGCATGCCCAAACCCTGGCACTCTCAGGACAGGTTTATCATAATTTTAGAAAAGTTGATTCCTTAGACCATCCTGCGGCCTTGCTGCGGATGTTGATGCCGCCCTGGTGGAGTGAGATTTAAACACACGAGTGTCTACTCCAGCGGAATCCAAAACCTGTTTTACCATCTAGAAATAGTTTATACTAACACCTCTTATGAGATTTTTTGTGACCGATGAGCATTGCTGTCTCAGAGCCTCTGAGACTCTGTTATCTCGATATATTGACTTAAGTGCTTAACTACACATAACCTTTGGTCAACAGGGTATGATTTAAACCTACTTTGTTCCGGCCATTCCTGGCCTGCTTTGTTAGAGTAAATCATACGCGTAAAACGTAATTTTTTTTTTTTTTGTAAAATAGTTTTTATTAGAAGTAAATACATATTAAGAAGAAATAATATAAAATCGAAAAAAAAGGAAACATATTATTCGTCACATACATTCTTAATATTTTTAAAATTTACAGTCATTCTTATTTATACTTCTATATTTTTTATTATTTTATAACAGTAGGAAGTAAAGAGAAATAATAAAAAGAAAAAGAAATAAGAAAGAAATAAAAAATCAATAAAATGAGTGGAGTATTAAGCAAGATATTCTTCATTGGAGATATATTCGTGGTCTATTGTATATAATTCTTCATCTATTCCTTCATTCAGGCTTCAGTCAGGGCCTCGAACCGGACCACCTTAACCCTTTAAGTATTCAATAAATGGAGACCATATTCCTCTGAATTGATCTAGCCTGTCCATTAGGACAAGTCTTAATCTTTCCAAGCGAAGTGTCTCCGACATTTCTGTAATCCACATTTTGATTGTGGGGGATATGGGACCTTTCCAAAATCTTAGTATTAATTTTTTACCAATTATTAAACTATAACCAATAAAAATTATTTGTTGTGTTGTTAGTAGCTGATCCGTATAAAACGTAATTTTATCTGCAGAAGAATACATGCTATCTAGTCGTAACTTTGCAATGTTTGCACTCTTTGCGCTGATACTAGCGCCATGAGCTTAGCCACTTTAAGTGTAAACTTCTGAAAAGACAATGACATAATTGGAGCCCATTGCTGAAGCAGTGTGAGAACTATACTGACATCCCAGATTTCTGTATATCTAGGTTTAAGAGGATTTGTATTACAAAATTCCTCTCATGAATCAGGACACTAATGGATGAGACCCAATAGGCTGTTGTTCTGAAACTGCCTTAACTAGGAGGACAAAGCACTCTGAGTACTATTAATGGTACTATAACTTAAATGTTCATCAAAAATGCAACATAGCAAGGAACTCCAATACATCCGATATGCTTACAGTATGATCAAATATATCTGACTATAAACAAAACATCTCCCATTTCTTAATATGAGACACATATAGTTTCTTAGTGCTATCTCTCCAAGCTGTAGTTATGACATCCATGGTCCTATTCGACATTCCAAAGCCTTGGAATGGTCTGGTCAGAACCTGCAGATCAACAAATTAATATGATCATGGAACGGATGACTTTCTTCTGTTACTGGATGCACCAACAAATCACTGCAGTTGGGGACAGTCATGGATGGCTGAGTCATCATTCTGAGCACCAATGGGAACCATGGCTGTGTAGGCCAGTCCGGAACCACCAAAAAGCCTGAGGCGGAGTCCTGCTCTATTCTGGTGAGACATTACCTAATCAGGCAGAATGGGGAAAGCATAAAAGAAGTACGTCCCCAATGTAGCGAGAATGCATCCACCGCTACTGCTCCTGGACCAGGTTCCCATGAAACATATTTAGGCAATTGGTGATTTAGCCTGGATGCAACAGATCAATATCTGGCAACCCATAGCAGCTGTCAACCATTTTAAAACTTCAGGATTTAATCATCCATTCTATGTTGTCATTGAACTTTCGTGACCTGTTGTCTGCCACCACATTGTGTCTACCTGGTAGGTAGATAGCTGAGACCCAGATGTTTCTGGAAATACACCAGTGCCACATGAGATCAGCCAGATTATCACATGATACTGACCTTATTACTGCCATGGAATTGATATATGGCACAGCCGTGGTATTATCAATTGAACATGTAAATTATTCATTGTTAAACAATAAACTTTTACTCCGTAGAATGCACCCAGCAATTCTAAGTAATTTATACCATGCCTGTGCAGGATCAAATCCTCTTGAATACTCCATCCATCACCAGAGCTAGACTCGCTGTCCGTAGCTCCCCATCCGGTAGCACTCACATATGTCTGTAAAAGCACTGAAGGTTGCTGAACCAAAATGTTTTTGGTAGTTTGTAATTGAGCTCTGGTTGGTAACTGCATAGGTCTATCAAAATTACCTGCATGTTCTTTAAGTGCTAGTTCTCTAGCTCATTGCAGACTTCGATAGTGCAGTGGTAAAAACTGCACTGCAGGGAAAGCTGCCACCAATTTACCAATAACAGTAGCTACTTCCCGGATGGAGGGATATTGTTTTTCAGCGAGACTAGTAGAGAGCTCTCTGATCTCCACAGCCTTGGCTGCTGGCAAAGTCAATTACATTTCAACTGAATCATGACAAATCCCAAATCCCAATTTTTTTAGGAGGGCTCTAACTTGGATTTGGTTGGATGGACCAGGAACCCTACCCTTTCAAACAGGTATTTGGTTGCTGAAACCGATTCCTCAGCTGTCTGCTGAGTGTTGCTTATGATTAAATATTATCTAGATAAGCCATTACCATGTGATTCTGGGCCCAAAGTAGCGCCAGCACTGGTTTCCACTATTTATTGAATAGCCTGGGAACTGAGGTTAACTCATTGGGTAATGCTTTAAATTGTCACAGCTCTACCATCCAACTAAATTTCAAGTATCTCCAATACTGATGATGAATTGGTACTGAATAATATGCATCTTTTAGATCTATAGTTGCCATATAACAGCCTTGTGATAACAGCTGTTTCACAGTATTGAAGGTGTCCTTTTTTAAAATGTCTATAATGAACATAGGAATTTAACTGGTTTAAGTCCAGAATGCCTCTACATCCCCCATCTTTTCTCTGTCTGGGGAATATAATGGACACAAATTATTTAGGATGGTTTATCTTCCTTTCAATTACCCCTTTTTTGGGGCAAAACCGTAATTTCTTCTTTTACCTGCTGAGTTTGTGCAAAAACCCCCAATACTCTATTAGACATATTCTGTACGGATCAATTCCTGACATAAACTGTATTCGAGCTTGAGACAGTGTGTAGTATAAACCGATGAGATGTTATGCAGCACCATTCATCATAACCAATTGCAACCTACCCCAACCAGAGGTCCCAGAATCTTATCCTGGACAGAATGAATCACCTGTACCTCTACAGTCGGCCTTTACTCCTTCTTCCCATATTGGGGTTGTAGCTGGGATACACAGGTGAGTAATACCGTCGTTCCACTGGCCCCACTCCGCTTGGCCCTGCCCCTGGATCCGTCACCTTTTGCGCTGAAACAACCTGCGAGGTGGCATCCTGGCAGAAGGGACGTATGTCTTTGTGAGACGGATTGTTTTGGCATGTTCCTCCAGGTCCTTGACTTGTTCAAGGAGATCCACAGCAAATAAATAATCAGGGCTTGGATATTGGTGGACCTACATAGAGCTGCAACTTTGGGTTCAACATAGGCATTGCAGAATAGGCCAGCATATCTTGTTGAGTATCAGACATCGGTGCCCCCTGGACCTTCTCCGAATGCCTGCTGCCAAAGACTTGAGGACGTGTTGAAATCTCACTTCTTGTCCCCGCATCGTTGCACTCATTTGTGCCCTTTCCAAGTTCACGGTGGGCATTTTGAGTGAAGCACACTTTACAGGTGTTTTATAATGTGTGGCAGTCTTCCATGAATGTATCCTGGAGCTGGTGACAACCCATGTAATTTACATTGGCGGCTAGAGTTTTCTTGATAGCCTCACCAGTCCCTTCCGGGTTTAGCGAAGTTTAACGCTACGTCTGGGACACCTGGAGCATGGCTTATGTGCTCTGGTGTGTGCACATAAGTAGTGACACCAGCTTCAGGGTCAGACTCCTTCTGCCCTGCTTCTCCCGAGTCATGCTCTAGGGAGGTCTCATCCAGCCCTAAACAAGGTGCTGGAGAGGATAATTCCCACTGTTATCCATAAGCGATGTTTTCTTCTTTGCTGTATGGACCTCTGCGAGAGGCTGTGTGGGAATCAAAAAGTCAAAGTCAAAAGAGTCAAGTCAAAAGAGTTTATTGTCATGTGTCCCTGACAGGACAATGACATTCTTTCTTTGCATAGCACAACAGAACATAGTAGGCATTGACTACAATTATATACGTAATACACACATGACTGAATAAATTGATAAAGTGCAAATAACAGATGGAGGGGTATTAATGTTCAGAGTTTTGTCCGAGCCAAGTTTAATAGCCTGATGGCTGTGGGGAAGTAGCTATTCCTGAACCTGGTCATTGCAGTCTTCAGGCTCCTGTACCTTCTACCCGAAGGTAGTGGGGAGATGAGTGTGTGGCCAGGATGGTGTGGGTCCTTGATGATGCTGCCAGCCTTTTTGAGGCAGCGACTGTGATAGATCCCCTTGATGGAAGGGAGGTCAGAGCCGATGATGAACTGGGCAGTGTTTACTACTTTTTGTAGTCTTTTCCTCTCCAGGGCGCTCAAGTTGCCGAACCAAGCCACGATGCAACCAGTCAGCAAGCTCTCTACTGTGCACCTGTAGAAGTTAGAGAGAGTCCTCCTTGACAGACCGACTCTCCGTAATCTTCTCAGGAAGTAGAGGCGCTGATGAGCTTTCTTAATAATTGCATCTGTGTTCTCGGACCAGGAAAGATCTTCACAGATGTGCACGCCCAGGAATTTGAAGCTCTTGACCCTTTCAACCATATGTTGATATAAACAGGACTGTGGGTCCCCATCCTACTCCTTCCAAAGTCCACAATCAGTTCCTTGGTTTTGCTGGTGTTGAGGGCCAGGTTATTGTGCTGGCACCATATGGACAGTCGCTCGATCTCTCTTCTATACTCTGACTCATCCCCATCAGTGATACGTCCCACAACAGTGGTGTCGTCAGCGAACTTGATGATGGAGTTCGCACTGTGACCGGCTACACAGTCATGAGTATAGAGTGAGTACAGCAGGGGGCTGAGCACGCAGCCTTGAGGTGCTCCTGTGCTGATTGTTATCGAGTCTGACACATTTCCACCAATACAAACAGACTGTGGTCTGTGAATGAGGAAGTCGAGGATCCAATTGCAGAGGGATGCGCAGAGACCCAGTTCTGCGAGTTTGGTAACCAGCTTGGAGGGGATGATTGTGTTAAATGCCGAGCTGTAATCAATGAATAACAGCCTGACATATGAGTTTTTGTTGTCCAAGTGGTCCAGAGCGGAGTGGAGAGCCAGCGAGATCGTATCCAACGTTGATCTGTTGTGGCGGTAAGCGAACTGTAGTGGTCAAGGTAGGAGTTGATTTGTCGAGGTAGGAGTTGATTTGCGCCATGATCAACCTCTCGAAGCACTTCATCACCACAGGCGTTAGTGCCACAGGTCGATAGTCATTGAGGCACGTCACCTTGCTCTTCTTGGGCACCGGTATTATGGATGCCCTTTTGAAGCAGGTGGGAACCTCAGACCTCAGAAGTGAGAGGTTGAAAATGTCCGTAAAAACTCCAGCCAGTTGGTCCGCACAAGTTTTTAGAACACGACCAGGTATGCCATCAGGTCCAGACGCTTTTTGAGGGTTCACCCCTCTGAAGGATTTCCTGACGTCGACCTCTGTGACTGAGACTGAAATACCATCACAGCGAATGGGTGCTCGGGAAGGCACATCGGAATCGTAGGGCATTCAACCCCAATTGAAAATTTGGAGCATTTTCCCCAAACCTTTAAATTAAAACGAGGGAGTCTTGCATATCATCAGACTCATGGGACAAATGAACCTGAGAGTACTTTAGTTTGATATTTCTGAGTGCCTTGAAGCACTGGAAAATGATGGAGATAGTTGAGAAATAAAGTTAGCATTTCATTTTATTTCATTTCATTTTTATTCTATTTCATTTCATTTCAGCTGCAGTAAAACAGTAGCGGGTATTGGAGCTGGTATTTAGCGCAGCCGTTATCTCCAAACCCGATCTAAATATCGGTAATAGCGGGAGCCGGCTTTAGAGCAGCCGTTATCTGCCAACCCGATCTAAAAGCGGTAACCACGGTCCCCGTGCGTTCCAATCCATTACCGCTATTTAACGACATATATTTAGCAACTGGCTGGCTCTGCGAGCCAGACTTACAGATTTAAAAAAACACTCGCAGGAAAAGCTTAATATTGGCTTACCTGCGGGTTACTACTTACTGCGCTCTCCAGCCGGTCGGTGCGACATGCGTTGACGTAATGACGTGTATGCGCCTGGCGGGGCTTCTTCACGTAGTCACTCACGTGACTCCGAAGTAAAATTGAGCCAATAGACAATAGGTGCAGGAGTAGGCCATTCGGCCCTTCGAGCCAGCACCGCCATTCAATGTGATCATGGCTGATCAACCCCAATCAGTACCCCGTTCCTGCCTTCTCCCCATAACCACTGAGTCAAGGCTCTGGAAATTTATATTTAAGTGTAAAACTTCTGATGAATTATTCTTCCAGTTTCCAATATCAAAATAAAAATGTCAATAATTGCTGCAGCCTGCTTCTAACTCAAATTAATTTGGGGCAGAAGATAGACACAATAAGCTGGAGTAACTCAGTGGTTCAAACAGCATCTCTGGAGAAAAGGAAAAGGTGACGTTTCAGGACCTCGAAACATCACCTATTCCTTCTCTCCAGAGATGCTGCCTGTCCCGCTGAGTTACTCCAGCTTATTGTGCCCATCTTCGATTTAAACCAGCATCTGCAGTTCTTTCCTACTCCAGCTTTTTATGTCTTTCATCAGTTTACTTAAACCAGCATCTGCAATTCCTCCCTACACATTAATTTGGGGCAATCGTATTATATGCTAAATATTTGCAGCAGTAAACCATCGAGAGTTCTTCTCTTCCTGGGTGGCGTGCAGGACATTTACGCACGGCAAATGTTTCGTCAATGGAATTTTATGACTAAAATACATTAAGAACAGATGCAAGTGAAAAACATTTTTTTGGTAATACTGAAAATAATAAGAAACCATAAATTTGATAGAAGGACTTGAATTCTTCTTTGTTTTTTCTGCCGTCTCCTTTTGTGAGACTAGCTGATTGCAGTTGATCTTCTGCAGGTTTTCCCAGTTCGTTGGGACATGCCAAGCTCACGGATAAGTGATTCAACCACAACTCAGACACGAAAACCAAGGCATGGTTGCAAGGCTTATTAAAACCACAGTGAGGGACTTGGGCTCAAAGTAGATTAGTAGAATAGAAGGGTGGCGCAGTGGCAGAGTTGCTGCCTCACAGCGTCAGAGACTTGGGTTCGATTCTGACCATGTGTGCTGCCTGTACGAAGTTTGTACGGTCGCCCTGTGACTGTGAGGGTTTTCCCCGGGTGCTCCAGATTCCTCCTGCGCTCCAAAAGACGTAGAGGTTTGTAGGTTAATTGGCTTCTGTAAAATTGTGTGTATCCCTAGTGTGTAGGATAGTGCTAGTGTACGGGGTGACGCTGGTTGTCACCGACTCGGTGGGCTGAAGGGCCCGTTTCCGTGCTGTATCTCTAAAGTGTAAAGTGAAGTCAGTGGACTACAAAAGCCACATCTATATGTAGCAAACGGTGTTCCAATGTACATCAGGAGCCCATGCATTGCTGGAGTAACCCAGCGGGTCAGGCTGCGTCTCAGGAAGACATAAATAGACGATGTTTCGAGTCGGACACCTTCTTCAGAACGCTCCATTGTGAGACATCCTCAAAGCATGGATTCTTTGAATACATTCTCATCCGCTCTCCGATGGTAATCACATAAGACCATCTCTCACTGCTCCCCATCTGCGATTCCTGCTGCTCTCCTGCTCTTTGACCATGTAAGCAGTTCCCTGGGTCGCTATAACAGAGGCACACAGGGTTTATCTAGAAATTCACTGTTGATCGCCAGTGCTGGTGTTCATAGAACTGAATTTCAGAGGCGGAATGCATTATTCTCTGTAACGTCGAATAATGAAAGACCCAAATAGAGTGGATGTGGAGAAGATGTTTCGTGTGGAGGGAGAGTCTAGGACCAGAGGACACAACTTCAGAATAAAAGGACGTACCTTTAGAATGGAAATGAGGACGAATTTCTTCAGCCAAAGGGTGGTGAATCTGTGGAATTCATTACCACAGACGGCTGTGGAGGCCAAGTCATTGGGCATTTATATAGCGGCGATCGATACATTCTTAGTTGATTAGTAAAGGCATCAAGCGTTACAGGGTTGAGGGGAAAATAGATCAGTCATAATTGAATGACAGTGCAGACTCGATGGTCATGTCATAAGTGATAGGAGTAGAATTAGGCCATTCGACCTATCTACTCTACTCTGCCATTCAATCATAGCTGATCATCTAAATCTGTCCCTGCTAACCCCTTTCTCCTGCCTTCTCCTCATAACCTCTGACGCCTATACTAATCAAAAATCTATCTATCTCTGCCTTAAAAATATCCACCGACTTGGCCTCCGCAGCCTTCCGTGGTAATGAATTCCACAGATTCACCACCTTCTGACTAAAGACATTTCTCCTCATCTTTCTAAAAAAAATCCTTTAATTCTGAGGCTATGACCTCTAACCCTAGATGCTGGTTTAAGTCAAAGATAGACATGAAATGCTGGAGTAACTCAGTGGGACAGGCAGCATCTCTGGAGAGAAGGAGTGGGTGACGTTTCGGGTCGAGACCCTTCTTCAGTCTGACCCGAAACATCGCCCATTCCTGTTCTCCAGAGATGCTGCTTGTCCCACTGAGTTACTCCAGCATTTTGTGCCTATTTCTCTTATAGGATATAGCACATCAACAAGCAGCTTACAATGTGGCCCTTGTGGCTGGCTGGACAGGCCGTTATTTTCGTACTTTAGGGCATGGTATTATGTTTCTAAATAAGACACTAAGTGCTGGTGTAACTCAGCGGGTCAGGCAGCACCTCCAGAGAACATGGATGGAAAACCATCCTATCGACATCTATGCGATCCTGACCTACCATCTACCTCATTCGAGACTATCTTTAATTGGAGTTTACTGGAATATATCTCGCACTAAAAGTTATTCAGTTTATCATGTATCTGTACACTGTGGACGATTTGATTGTGATCATGTACAGTCATGGTTAGCAAGCAACAAAAGTTTTTATGTTAACAAGTGATAGGAGAAGAATTATGCCATTCGGCCCATCAAGTCAACTTCACCATTCAATCATGACTCATCTACAGTATCTCTCCCTTCTAACCCCATTCTCTCTGGCTTCTCCTCGTAACCCCAGACACCCGTACTAATCAAGAATCTATCTATCTCTTCCTTAAAAATATCCACCAACTTGGCCTCCACAACCTTCTGTGGCAAAGAATTGCACAGATTCACTGCCTTCTGACTAAATACATTTCTCCTCATCTTCCTAAAAAAATATCCTTTCATTTTGACCTCTAGTCCTAGACCCTCCCACTAGTGGAAACATCCTCTCCACATCCACTCTATCCAGGGCTTTCACTATTCTGTATGTTTCTACGAGATCCCCCGCCTTATTCTTCAAGACTCCAGTCAGTACAAGTCCAGTGCCGACAAACGCTCATCATATGTTAACCTTCTCATTCCTGGGATCATTCTTGTAAACCTCCTCTGGATCCTTTCCAGAGCCAACACACCCTTCCTCAGATATGGTGCGCAAAACAATATTCACAATATTCCAAATGCGGCCATACCAGCACCTTATAGAGCCTCAGCATTACATCCGGAATAGATTAATTCTGCTCCAATGTCTTCTGGCATTATGCAATTCCCCAGCATGTGTAGCAGATCTGACCAGAGATGAACTTCTAAGCAATTGCATGATCCTTCTTCCCAATATTGTGAGTAGTAAGGGAAGGCAATTGATTCCACATGGAATATGATCGCTTTCATGCTGTTAATTAATAGTTTTCTCTGGTCGTTTGAAATTTGTGGGTAGTTTTAATCTTATTTTAGCATGTTCTGGGATGAGGTTATTAATTTTATGCTACTGAATATAGTCATCGAGCAAAAGCCACATTGTGAGGATGCTATGGACCTTCTCAGGGGGCAAAAGATGTGACCCTCTCCTCGTCTCATGCATTTCCATTTCTCTCTCTCCAAACCCATCAAATGTAAAAGTGTGGGATAAAGCATGGCAGATTACGAAAATTATAGTAGCATATTACATCATAATTCTCTTAAATTTAACTGCTGGAGGAACTCAGCGGATTATTGTGGGGGTGGCACGATGGCGCAGCTGATAGAGCTACTCTGAAGAGGGCCTCGACCCGGAACGTTACCCTTTCCTTCTCTCCGGAGATGCTGCCTGTCCCGCTGTGTTACTCCGGCTTTTTGTGTCTATCCTCGGTTTAAACCAGCATCTGCAGTTCCTTCCTACACATGCTGCCTCGCAGTGTCAGAGACCCGGTTCGATCCTCGCTTTGGGTGCTGTTTGTGTGTGGAATTTGCACGTTCTCCCTGTGACGGCGTGGGATTCCTCCGGGTGCTCTGGTTTTCCTCCCACATCTCACAGCCGTGTTTGTAGGCTAATTGGCTTCTGTAAATTGCCCGCACTGTGTAGGGAGTGGATGAGAAAGCGAACCACGGTGGCGCAGCGGTGGAGTTGCTGCCTTGCAGCGCTTGCAGCGCTCGAGACCCGGGTTCGATACCGACTTTGGGTGCTGTCAGTATGGACTTTGTACGTTCCTCCCGTGACCTGCGTGGGTTTACTCCGAGATCTCCGATGTCCTCCCACACTCCAAAGACGTACAGGTATGTAGGTTAATTGGCTTAGGTTTGTATACTTGGTAGAAGTACAAATTGTCCCTAGTGTGTGTAGGCTTGCGTTAATGTGCATGGATCGCTGGTCGGTGCGGACTCGGTGGGAGAAGGGCCCGTTTCCGCGCTGTATCTTTCAATCAAATCAATTAATCGATGAAGCGAAGGGGTAGTTGATGTTTTGGGACGTGAGCTCGCAGCAGAACTGAGACTATAGAGGGAAGATAGCCAGTATTAAGAGGTGAAGGGAGTAGGGTGAAACCAGATGGGGGGGAATGATGAGCAGGTGGAGCCGGATGGGATGGGGAGGGAATTGAAGATACAGAGACTGGTGGGTTGGGTTAGGCGTAAATACATAAGGAAAAGACAACAAATAATGAGCAGATGGATACAGGTTAGGGGAGTATGAACCATTTGGACCATTTCTGAGACGTTTCTCCCTTTTCTGGACAAACTATCCACCGACATCTACCATGTACTCACTGACTCCCACAGTATCATTGAAGCAAGGAACAGCAGATGCGGGTTAAAATACAAAGAAATAGGCACTTAGTGCTGGAGTTACTGAGTGGGCCAGGGAGCATCTCTGGAGAACGCGGTTAGGTGACGTCTCAGGTCAGGATCCTTCTTCAGGCTCCCACAGTATTATCTGATTTAGAAAATAGGTGCAAGAGGAGGCCATTCGGCCCTTCGAGCCAGCACCGCCATTCATTGTGATCATGGCTGATCGTCCCCATTCAATAACCCGTGCCTGCCTTCTCCCCATATCCCTTGATACCACTAGCCCCTAGAGCTCTATCTAACTCTCTCTTAAATCCATCCAGTGATTTGGCCTCCACTGTCCTCTGTGGCAGGGAATTCCACAAATTCACAACTCTCTGGGTGAAAAAGGTTTTTCTTACCTCAGCCTTAAATGGCCTTCCCTTTATTCTAAGACTATTTTAAGTCCTTTTATAATTTTATATGTTGCTATAAGAACACCCCTCATCCTTCTAAACTCAAGATGCAAGATACAAGATACAAGATACATTTATTTGTCACATGTACCAGTTGGTGCAGTGAAATGTGTGGTCACCATACAGTCATACGAATGAAAAAAGAACACAGCACATGATAGACTCCAACATAAAACATCCCCACACAGCAGAATCAAAGTTTCCCACTGTGAGGGAAGGCACAAAAAGTTCAGTCATCTTCCTCTGATGTTCTTTGATGTTCACCCGTGGCCGCGGCTTCCCGAGGCCTTCACAGTCTCCGCTACGGGCGGCCCGATGCTCAGGCCCGCTCGCCGAGATGATGGAACTCCTACGTCGGAACGGGAGAACGACCTCAGCGGCTTGGACCTCCGAATCGGCTACTTCCTACCGGAGTCCACAGGCCGCGCTGGGCGGAGATTCACACTGGCGGCCCTCGGCAAACGGATCCCAGGATTCCGCGATGTTGAAGTCAGCGCCGCCCGCGCTGGGAGCTCAATGAACCACAGCTCCGCGATGTTGATGCTGCAGGCCCAATACTCCGGAGCTTCAAACGGCGATCCAGATAGGCATCGCCCACTCCGTGATGAATCCAGCGCTGCGCCGCCGCTGCTGAAGCTGTGGTCCGGCCCCCGGCAGGAAAGGCCGCGCCAATCCAGTTAGTAGGCCGCGAGGAGGGGGGCGAGGATGCGACTCGGAGAGTAGTCGCATCCTTGCCAGGAAGTGACTGGAAAATGGTTTCCCCCTTACCTTACCCTCCTCTCCCACATAGAAAAACTAAAAAAACCTCCAAAACATACTGTTAAGACAGACTAAAATAAAAAAAAGATAGAAAAAACAGAGGCTGCCATCAATGCAGTGCCCCTTGTGGATACAAGCCTAGTCTTTTCAATCTTTCCTCATATGACAGTCCCCCAAACTGTACACAATACTCCAGATGTGGTCTTACCAGAGCCCTATTCAACTGCAGAAGAACCTCTTTACTTCTATACTGAAATACTGATTGCAAAAGAAAGCTTCTCATCGTTCCTCGGTACACGTCAATGTAATAAACATAAACGCAAGCCTACAAGCTCGTTTGACTGCACCTCCTCCTACTCTGTCTCCTGTGAGGACGCCATCCCTTTCTCTGGGTGTTCTTTTATATTTATCTGTTGTACTTGAGTTTGAACTGACGTATCTTTGTATAGTATGAACTGATCTGCTTGGATAGCAAAGGTTTCCATTGTACCTCGGCAGGCACGGAAATCGCTATCAAAGCATGGGGGGGGGACACAATTTCTTGGCGGTTGCTCGCGCGCACACACACACGCGCGCACGCCCGCACGTACACACACATGAGGCTTCAGCCCTGGGCCCTGTGGGCGGTAACATCGGGAGCTGAGCTGATTCGTGACCGACTCCGAACTCCAGCAACAGCAGCTTCGTCCGCCCCGAAATCGTGGGGCTTGACTTGGCCCGTTCACGGGGTCTTTCATCGCCCGGCGGGGGCTTCGACATCGGGAGTCTCGATCGCCTCGATGCAGCAGTTTGATTTTAAGCTGCGCCGGGCGCTGTAAGGCCCTGCTAACGGGCCGATTCAACCCTTAGAAAGCGCCTGATAAAGTCCGGATTACAAAACATGGGGGGGGGGGGGGGGGGGGGGGGGGGGGGGATTTTTCCCCACCTCTCAAAGCATGGGGGACATGTCCCCCCTGTCCCCCCCCCCCAGGATTTCCAGTTTGTCAAATATAGCCCGGTATACCTGACAATAATAAATCTAAAATGCTAGAGGGTACAGCTTTAAGGTGAGAGAGGCAAAGTACAAAGGAAATGTGTGGGACATGTTTTTTGCACAGAGGATGGTGGGTGCCTGGAACGTGCTGCCAGGGGTGGTAGAGGCAGGTGCAATAATGACATTTAAGAGACGTTTAGATAGGCACATGGATATTCAGAGATATGGATCACGTGCAGCAACATAAAGATTGGTCTTGGCATCATGTTCAGCACAGACATTGTGGGCCGAAGGGCCTGTTCCTACGCTGTACTGTTCAATGTTGTGTGTTAACTGCTGAGTTCCTCCAGCAATTTGCTTACAGCTCCAGATGCCAGCCTCTTTGATCTCTTGTGCCGCCTCTTAAATTGCTTTGTTTAGCTCGTCTTTCATATGTACAATATAAAATGGAGCAACTATGCTCGCTTTAAGCTTATTACATTCGCAACAATCACTTTTAGCAATATTATGTGGAACAAACTATGACAATATACGAACATATAAATAACATGAACATTGTTGCTCTACTGTATTAGTTACTGTGGCCTCAAATTTAAGGCACAAACATTTGTGGTTACGATAATTGAAGCCTGATAGGGACTCACTATTTGACTGGGGCCATTTACGGTGTGAGTGGGCATCAAGGCTCTTGCATTAATCCACTCTGCAAGTGCAGCTTGCATTAATCCACTCCAAGTGCAGTAAACTGTTAACCAAATCTCCCTGTCATCTGCTCCAGATGCCCAAAAGGAAATCCCCTACTCAAGTTTTAATTTCTTATTGCGACATAAAATTGTCTAAAGTTAACCATCGAGTAAGATTACAACTAAATAAAGTTGTGAATTCAGTTGAAGATGCAGTTCGCACTCTCGAGATTGCTCCATGTAGAGTCCTTATAACTTATTGCCCTTAGGCAGGATACAAATCTGGTGACATATGGCCTTATTTAACTGCTGAGCCATAATTACATCCAAAATATAAATGGTGGCTGGATTGAAAACTTTGTTTACCGGCTTTGAGATTTGTCTCCTGAGGAGGTAGTGTTCTGTTTCGGGACATTACATCAATTAAACACTCTTGACTCTTGATTGAAAAGGGAGCGAAACTTGAAGCAGCCAATGTGTAGAATCTTCTATTGGACCCAGAGCAACACACCTGCATCATTGACCTGAGGAGAATTTACCTTAACTTACTTAAGACTACAGGCACATTATTCCCTGAAAGTGGAATCACAGGCAGATTCGGTGGTAAAGTCGGCTCTTGGCACATTGGCCTTCATCAGTCAGGCTATTGAGTATATTAATCAATAGTCTGAAGAAGGGTCCAGACCCGAAAGAGTCTGAAGAAAGGTCTCATCCTGAAACGTCACCCATTCCTTCTCTCCAGAGATGCTGCCTGTCCCCCGCTGAGTTACTCCAGCATTTTATGTCTACCTTCGATTTAAATCAGCATCTGCAGTTCTTTCCTGCACGTTAAGTTGGGACACGGTGTTACAGATGCACGAAATGTTGGTGAGGCTGCGTCTGGTTCCGCTTTGGTCACCCTGCCACAGGAAGGATATCATTGTGCTGGAAAGATTGCAGGGAAATTTCACGAGGATGTTGCCAGGACTTGATTGCCTGAGCTATAGGGAGAGGTTGGGCAGGCTGGGACTTTATTCCTTGGAGCGCAGGAGGATGAGGGGTGATCTTATAGAGGTGTGTAAATTCATGTGGGGCTAATGATAATGATAGGCTAATGATACAGTCGTTTACACAGGGGTAGGGGAATCAATAACCAGAGGACATAGGTTTAAGGTGATTGGGGGGGGGGGGGGAGAGGATTTAATAGGAACATAAAGGGCAACCTTATCATTCAGTGGGTGATGGGTATATAGAGCGAGCTGCCAGAGGAGATATTTGAGGCAGGTATTTTAACAACATTTGAAAGACACTTGAAAGGTATTGGAGTGGAACGTTTAGGAAGATGGAATGGAATGGAATACTTTACTGTCACATGTGACAAGGCACAGTGACATTCTTTGCTTGTGTACCCATGGTATACAAATAGCGGCCACCTACGGCGCTGACATCGTTACAAAGTACGCCTGCTCCTTCGTTGTTCTCCTCCCACAGCGATTCCCCCCCCACTCCGGGCCCTCCATTATCCATTGTTCTCCCCCCTCACCCACACTGTGTTCCCCCCTTTGTTCTAACCACTCCCCCCCTTCCCCACGGTGGCCCCCCCCCCCCCCATGCCGGGTCCTCCATTGTTCTTCCCCTCCCCCCCCCTCACGGCGGTCCCCCATCGGCTGCCGACCGCCGCCGCCAGACCCCATTATGGACCAAATGTAGGCAAATAGGATAAAGCTTAGATGGGACATTTCTGGTCGGCATTGACGAGTCAGACCAAAGATCCTGTTTCCGTGCTGAATGACTCCGTTACTCTATCTGCCCTGGTTTTCCTGCATAAAATTCTCTTTGTTCAGGAGACAGTTGAAATGGGGTTGTAGTTGGTTATGGAACAGGTTAACAATTTTAATGTCTGAATCCGATCGGCGCCCTGGCGCTTAAAATAAATGAGTTATAAAACACGGTAGACTGAAGCCAGAATGGTGGAGTTTTCACAGCTTTTTTAACTATCCTGCTGTATACCCCTTGGGAGTGCTGAAGTAAAATTGCTCGCTTATTTTCAGTCCAGAGAAGCAGCTGAAAAAGATTTACATTGGGTTTTTTTAGATTTTGTTTCATCAATCCCTCTTTGGTTTCATAAGACTAACTGCAAAATGAAGAAAAATAGTAGTTGCAGCAGGTTACTTCTAGCCAGAGCCACCACATCTAACAGAGCAATTGAAAATTGACTGCAGCGTTTAATTTAGTTAAGGTTGTATTACCCCCCTCCCCTTTAATCACACCAAGATTGCCTTCATATAAAAGTCAAAATTGCCTGCAAAGTGGATTTCTTTTCTGCCCAGACATTTTATTAGAAGTGTTTATCTTCTCCTCAGAAATTATGCTTTAAAAAGTAACGCAAATTTTCACAAGGAATTAACGTTTTGGGTTAAGGAAATGCGGGTCTCTAATTCCGCAATTACGTGCTGAACAGCTCTGCAGCTGAATTTGAAACATGTGTGCGAAATGCGCCTTGCCTATTTTCAGAATGCTTCGTTAAATAAAATTTGCACCGCAAACTGGGACACCCGCGGGGATAATGTCTGCACACCCCCTTGATTGTGTAAGAGAGAGGAGAATTCCAGGCAAGACATCACTTATGTTTTCCAAGCCTCGCCTTGTTTTGGTTGCATGGGGACTGACACTCTGGGAGCAGTGCAACCCACAGAGCAAGAATCGGAATGAATCAAAGATGGCTCAATGCTGGCAGATTGCTTGGTAATCTTGCTTCCTAATCACCCTATTCATCGAAGCATTGCTGATTTGTATCTCAATTCCGTTTACTTACATTTGTCCACATCTGTTTATACCCCTGACTGACAAAATAGATTTGTACGAAGGAACTGTGGATGCTTTTATTAATTCATTCATTTGTTCTATATCTCTTTACATCACCGTCTATATCTCTTGTTTCCCTTTCCCCTGACTCTCAGTCTGAAGAAGGGTCTCCACCCAAAATGTCATCTATTCCTTTTCTCCAGAGATGCTGCCTGACCCGCTGAGTTACTCCAGCATTTTGTGTGTATCTAACAAAATAAAATGTTGGTCCTGGGTTTAGTTTAGTTTAGTTTAGAGATACAGTGTGGAAACAGGCCATTTGGCCCACGGAGTCTGCTCCGACCAGCGATCCACACACATTAACACTGTCCTACACACACTAGGGACAATTTACATTTATACTAAGCCAATTAACCTATAAATCCGTACGTTTTTGGAGTGTGGGAGGAAACTGAAGATCTCAGAAAAAAATCCATGCGGCCACGGGGAGAACGTACAAACTCCATACAGACAGCACCCGCAGCCGGAATCGAACCTGGGTCTCTGGCGCTGTAAGGTAGCAACTTGAACACTTAAGATTTACACAGTATCCTCACCCTTCTACGGCACACAGTGATAGACCTGTAATGTAATTCTACATTTCACTTCTGAGTAGTTCAACATTACGAGTGACACAGTGGTACAGTGGTTTGGTCCTGACTACGGGTGCTGCCTGTACGGAATTTGTACCATCTCCCTGTGACCGCGTGCGTTTTCTCCAGGTTCTCCGGTTTCTTCCCCCGTTCCGAGGACATTCAGGTTTGTAGGTTAATTGGCCTCTGTAAATTGTCCCGAGGAGAGAATTAGTGCCAGGTGAGCGCTGGTCGGCGTGGACTTGGAGGGCTGAAGGGCCTGTTCCCTTCTCTATCTCTAAACCAAACTAAACTTAAGGTTTGTGCCCCTTTCAAAGTTATCTCCGGTGGTCGGATATCTTTACCTTCCATGTCTATTCTCCTTAATATTTTGTGTACAAGTAGAATATCCCTCACTTTCTAAAACATGGAATGGAAGGCAAATTTATGTTAGCCTTTTTCACAAAATAACCGTTCAAGTTCCTATATATTCTATTCAAACTCTGCTATATACGGGTTGGAGATTGGGTCAGATCCTAGAGGTCGGATCAGAGCCGTGAGGTGGGGTCAGAAGCTGGAGGTCAGGTTAGAGCCTAGAGATGGGGTCAGAGGCTAGAGGTGGAGTCAGAGGCTAGAGGTCGGGTCAGAGCCAAGACGTGGGGTCAGAGGCTAGAGGTGGGGTCAGAGGCTAGAGGTGGGGTCAGAAGCTAGAGGTGGGGTTAGCGCCTAGAGGTGGGGTCAGAAGCTAGAGGTGGGGTTAGAGCCTAGAGGTGGGGTCAGAGGCTAGAGGTGGGGTCAGAGCTTAGAGGTGGGGTCAGAGGCTAGAGGTGGGGTCAGAGGCTAGAGGTGGGGTCAGAGGCTAGAGGTGGGGTTAGAGCTTAGAGGTGAGGTCAGAGGCTAGAGGTGGGGTCAAGCCTAGAGGTGGGGTCAGAGGCTAGAGGTGGGGTCGGAACTGGCCTCAACTACCTTCTGTGGCAGAGAATTCCAGAGACTCACCACTCTGTGCGAAAAATGTTTTCCTCATCTCGGTCCTAAAGGAATTCCCCCTTATCCTTAAACTGCGACCCCTTGTTCTGGACCTCCCCAACATCAGGAACAATCTTCCTGCATCTAGCCTGTCCAACCTCTTAAGAATTTTGTAAGTTTCTATCAGATCCCCCCTCAATCTTCTAAATTCTAGCGAGTACAAGCCAAGTCTATCCTCATATGAAAGTCCTGACATCCCAGGAATCAGTCTGGTGAACCTTCTCTGTACCCCCCTCTATGGCAAGAATGTATTTCCTCAGATTTGGAGACCAAAACTTTAGAGAAGATACAGCATGGACATCGTTACTATCAATTAAAGGTGTACACACATATCATCTACAAAAACTGTACGCAATACTTCAGGTGTGGTCTCACCAAAACCCTGTACAACTGCAGTAGAACCTCCCTGCTCCTATGAATGCTAACATACCATTCGCTTTCTTCAGTGCCTGCTGCACCTGCATGCCTACTTTCAATGACCCCCAGGTCGCGTTGCATCTCCCCTTTTCCTAATCGGCCACCATTCAGATAATGTCTACCCTCCTGTTTTTGCCACCAAAGTGGATAACCTCACATTTATCCTGCATCTGCCATGCATTTGCCCACTCACCCAGCCTATCCAAGTCACCTTGCAGCCTCCTAGCATCCTCCTCACACCTAACACTGCCCCCCAGCTTCGTGTCATCCGCAAACTTGGAGATGTTGCATTCAATTCCCTCGTCCAAATCATTAATATATATTGTAAATAGCTGGGATACCAGCACTGAGCCTTGCAGTACCCCACTAGTCACTGCCTGCCAATCTGAAAAGGACCCTACTCCTACCCTTTGCTTCCTGTCTGCCAGCCAGTTCTCTATCCAAATTAATACTGAACCCCCAATACCGTGTGCTTTAAGTTTGTATACTAATCTCTTATGTGGGACCTTGTCGAAAGCCTTCTGAAAGTCCAGATATAACACATCCACTGCTTCTCCCTTATCCACTAGTAGTTACATCCTTGAAAAATTCAATAAGATTCGTCAGATATGATTTACCTTTCGTAAATCCATGCTGACTTTATCCAATGATTTCACCACTTTCCAAATGTGCTGCTACCCCATCTTTAATAACTGACTCTAGCAGTTTCCCCACTACCGATGTTAGACTAACTGGTCTATAATTCCACGTTTTCGCTCTCCCTCCTTTTTTAATAAGTGGGGTTACATTAGCTACCCTCCAATCCTCGGGAACTACTCCAGAATCTAAAGAGTTTTGAAAAATTATCACTAATGCATGCACTATTTCTGTGCCTACTTCCTTGAGTACTCTGGGATGCAGCCTATCTGGCCCTGGGGATTTATCAGCCTTTAATCCATTCAATTTACCCAAATCTGGCAGATTATTTATGTCTTCCTTAGTGAAGACAGAACCAACGTAGTTATTCAATTGGTCTGCCATGTCCTTGTTCCCCATGATCAATTCACCTGTTTCTGACTGCAAGGGACCTACATTTGTTTTAACTAATCATTTTCTCTTCACATATCTATAAAAACCGTTGCAGTCAGTTTTTATGTTCCCTGCCAGTTTTCTTTCATAATCTATTTTCCCTTTCCTATTTAAGCCCTTTGTCCTCCTCTGCAGGACTGAATTTCTCTCAGTCCTCTGGTAGGTTGCTTTTTCTGGCTAATTTGTATGCTTCATCTTTTGCTTTGATACTATCCCTGATTTCCCTTGTTATCCACGGATGCACTACCTTCCCTGATTTATTATTTTGCCAAACTGGGATGAACAATTGTTGTAGTTCATCCATTCAGTCTTTAAATGCCTTCCATTGCACATCCACTGTCAACTCTTTAAGAATCAAATGCCAGCCTATCTTTGTCAATTCACGTCTCATACCTTCAAAATTACCTTTCTTTAAGTTCAGAATCCTTGTTTCTGAATTAATTATGTCCCTCTCCATCCCAATGAAGAACTCAACCATATTATGGTCACTCTTGCCCAAGGGGCCACGCACAACAAGAATGCTAACTAACCCTTCCTCATTACTCAATACCCAGTCTAGAATAGCCTTCTCTCTCGTTGGTTCCTCTACATGTTGATTTAGAAAACTATCCCGCATACATTCCAAGAAATCCTCTTACTCAGCACCCCTGCCAATTTGATTCACCCAATCTATATGTAGATTGAAGTCACCCATTATAACTGTTTTACCTTTGTTGCACGCATTTCTAATTTCCTGTTTGATGCCATCCCCAACTCTACCACTACTGTTAGGTGACCTGTACACAACTCCCACTAGTGTTTTCTGCCCCTTAGTGTTTCACAGCTCTAGTGTTTCCCCCCCCCCCCCATATCGATTCCACATCCTCCAAGCTAATGTCCTTCCTTTCTATTGCGTTAATCTCCTCTCTAACCAGCAACGCTACCTGACCTCTTTTACCTTTCTGTCTATCCCTCCTGAATATTGAATATCCCTGGATGTTCAGCTCCCAGCCTTGGTCACCCTGGAGCAATGTCTCCGTGATCCCAACTATATCATAGTCATTAATAGCTATCTGCACCTTCAACTCATCTACCTTATTACGAATGCTCTTCGCATTGAGACACAAAGCCTTTAGGCTTGTTTTTACAACACTCTTACTGCTTATACAACTATGTTGAAAAGTGGCCCTTTTTGATTTTTGCCCTGGATTTGTCTGCCTGCCACTTCTACTTTTCACCTTGCTACCAATTGCTTCTGTCCTCATTTTATACCCCTCTTTCTCTCTGCTCACACATTTAAGAAACCCACCACCTCTTATTCTCTGTTTATAATTTTTTTCTTCTTTCCTCCCTACATGTTGGGTCTGAGTGCTTCCCTTCTCTGCCTCCTGCCTCACACACTGTCTACTAGCTTTCTCTATTTGAGTCCCTCAAGAAGGATGTGTACTTTTTATAACTTTGTCCGTACCTTTGTGCTGACTCTGTTGTGTACTTTGTGTGCAGAAACAAAGAATGACACTGCACTAGCTAGGTACAGGGACAATAAAGTATCATCATGCCCACACGTGGTCAATATATCCACCTTTTGATATGGTACTCTAAAAAGTTGATCAAAATGGTCCACATATGTCGAAGTCATGACCCGTAATAAGACTTAAGGACTCAAATCATAAACCATCAACAGTGGGTTTATTTCACTGCACATGGAGAGATGTGTCTCAGTCAAAGGCTGTGATTACATAGTTAAGTCGGCACAGCAGGACATTTATACACCGAAGAGATGACAACTGAGGAAGTACAAAGGTGAGGTAGATTGATGTATTTTACCTCAGAGTCACGTGAGTGATTCCGTGAAGAACCCCGTTCAGGCCACATGCGCGACAGTACTTCAGCCGCACTGGCACAATCCTGCGGCAGCGCCTGTTTAGGGCTGCCTACGAATCGCCCTCTCTGAGCAGGGAAGAGCAAAAGGTCAAGATATAACTGACTCCAGGCTCTAAGAAGTCAATAGAACATACTGAAGCACATATGTGCCGGCAGTGAACAGCATCTTTGTCCATTTTTTGCCTCATTAGCCGGGTCTTAAAACAGTCAGCAAGACCTCGCTTGGGTTCGTACTGTCGGACTGGCTAAGCAGCCATGTTGCCTGCTTCATCAGGCATAATAATACAACGGTATACGGTTATTCCAAAAAACAAAAACTTGCTGGTTCAAACTGTGGTTCAGGAGACCGGCCTTTGCATAATAAAACATTATTGACTTACACATTTTGATGGATTGACATACGGCTCAGGTTGTCACATCAAGTCATGAATGTGCTCACTGCATCTGTACGAATCAAGAATCTATCTCAGCCTTAAAAATATCCACTGACTTGGCCTCCACAGCCTTCAATGGTAAAGAATTCCACAGATTCACCACCCTCTCCACTAAAGTGTCACATAATCAGTCTGGGGGAAGGATCTCAACCCTAAATGTTACGTATTCCTTTTCTCTAGAGATGCTGCCTCCAGCATTTTGTGTCTATTCCCGGCATAAACCAGCATCTGAAGTTCCTTCCTACCCAAAGTGCTGGAGGACATTGAGCAGGCTAGGCAGCATCTGTGGAGAGAATGGACAGATGATATTTTGGATTTGCAGCTGTGTCCCGACCTGAAACATTGTCTGGCCATTCCCTTTGCAGAGGCTGCCTGGCTTGCTGACTTCCTCCAGCACTTTGTTTTTTTCTCAAGATTCCCGCATCTGTAGTCTCTTGTGTCTCCATGCGGATTATTTCCATGCAAGGGATAGTTTGCCCGGTTTGAGCTCATCTGTCTTGTTCTCTGCTCTTATTCTAACCAAGGAAAATATAGTTGAGGAACCACTTTCTCCTTTCATGTTTTGGTGACCTTAAGATAATGATCATCATTCCTTTGCTATTTTGGTGATTTATGTTCAAATTCTCTAGCTTTCTCACAGTAACTATTCTGTGTATTAAGAAAATATTTTTTTTCTTGGATCCAAATCCAAGATGACTTCATACTTTCCCATATTGAAAGGAACTGCTCACTGTTTTTATGGTAACTTTTTGTGACCATCTGCATAACTTCTTCTCAACTTAGTGTCATTGTAAATTTGGAAAACACAATTAATTGATGCATGACATAAAAGAACAAGAGTCCATGACTAATGTATACCACCAGGCAATGAGCAGTCCCTTTATGCATGTTCTTCTTTCTCCTAATTACTTGTGTTAAGATGCTTGTATCCAAAGCATGCAACCCCTGTTTAGTTTTTAAAGTCACCCAGCCATTTATTTGCAGTTATAACATATATAGATCTTCGCATGGCAGGATATGGAGGCTTTGGAGAGAGTGCAGAAGAGGTTTACCAGAATTCTGCTTGGATCAGAGGGTATTACTTTCTTTTTTAAAAACAGTATTTTTATTAGAAGCATACACCACCAGTATAAGCATAACCAAAACGCGATTTGTTTACCAGTTAAATATTAACACAGCTTCTGTTTATTTTTTAAAGATTTTTTTGAAAGATAGAGCTATAGAGAGAAGGGAGGGAGAAAAAAATAAAAAAATAAAAGAGATTACCAATTTTGGAGATAGGTCCGAGATTATAAAGTGTAATTATTCATCCAATCCTGGATTCAAGTTTCAGTCAAGCTTCCGTGCTGAAACAATTTACCCTTTCAGAAAATCAATAAATGGAGACCATATTCTAGCAAATAGTTCTGATTTGTCAATTATTTTTTTTCCAAATGTAAGGTCTCAGACATTTCCATAATCCACATTTTAATTGTGGGGGTTGTGGGGTTTTTCCAATTTTTTAAGAGGGTATTAGTTTCAAGGAGCGATTGGACAAACCTGGATTGTTTTCTCTGGAGCGCTGGAGGTAGAGTGGAAGTAAATAGTATTAGGAGAGGCATAGATAAGGTAGACAGTCAGAACCTTTTTCCCAGGGTGGAACGTTAAAGCTCATAAGTTTACAAGTTATTGGAGTGGAATTATGCTATTCGGCCCATCGAGTCTACTCCGCCATTCATTCATGGCTGATCTTTGCCTCCTAACTCCATTTTTCTGCCTTCCCCCGAGAACCATTGACACCCATACTAATCAAGAATTTGTCTATCTATGCCTGGAAAATATCCACTGGGTCTCCACAGCCCTCTGACTGAAGAAGTTCCTCCTTTCTGACAGACGTCTGAAGAAGGGTCTCGTCCCGAAACATCACCCATTCCTTCTCTCCAGAGATGCTGCCTGTCCCGCTGAGTTACTCCAGCTTTTTATATCTATCTCTTAACTCAGTGCTTGATTACTGAGATCTTTTCCTGAAACTGTAGTACTCAATTCTAGATTCTCCAACCTTTAGGAAACTGCCTCCTGCTATCTACTAATCTCTGAGAATCTTGCTTGATTGATGCAATCGAACTACCTCATGTTCTTATAAACTTTAGTGAGTGTAGGCTAGTCTTAATGTGACCAACCTGCTCTACATGGAATTATTCAAAATATAACATTGATTTACATGAGTAGCTGTTAGAGCCGCTGCCTCACAGCGCCAGAGATCCTGATATTGACCTTGGATGTTGTCTGTGTGTGGAGTTTGCACGTTCTCCCCGTACCGCTGGGTGCTACAGTTTCTTCCCACATCTGAAAGATGCGCGAGTTTGTAGGTTGACTGGCCCTCTGTAAATTGTCCCTAGGATAGAACTGATGTACGGGTGTAGGGAAAGTGGGATAACATAGAACCAGTGTGAACGGGTGAGCGATGGTTGGCGTTGTCTCCAAATGCTGAAGGGTCTGTGTCTTAAGTTATATCCCTTCTTCAATAGGGATACTTGTGATTACTGGTCAATTATTCGATCCTGGCCTCGGGTGCTGTCTGTGTGGAGTTTGTACGCTCTCCCTGTGACCACGTGAGTGCTCCGATCTCCTCCCACATCCCAAAGAGGTGGGTTTTGTATGTTAATTGGTCCCTTGTGTAGGGAGTGGATGAGAAAATAGGATAACATAGAACTAGAGTGAATAGATGATCTTTGGTCGGTGTGGACTGAAGGGCTTGTTTCCACACTATCAATCAGACAAAATAATGTCACCAAAACATTCATATGGAAAGAGAATAATGAGATTGTCAAATACCTCCTCTGGCAGCTCATTTAATGATTTTATTCTAACATTATGCAGAGTGCTAAGACTGGGACGTGCATAGATACGTAATATGAGAAAATATAAATAAACAAACTCGCATAAAATTATATTTTTTGGTCCAGACATTTGGCAAAATGATGGTATTCTGTGACATTTAACACTTATATTTTGTATAATGCAATGCACAAAGTGAGACATGATGAGTGGCAAGGTGGTGCAGCGGTAGAGTTGCTGCCTTACAGCGCCGGAGTCACGGGTTCGATTCTGACTGCCGGCGCTGACTGATATGGAGTTTGCCTGTTTGCTGCATCACAGCACCAGAGACCCAGGCTCGATCCTGACTACAGGTGCTGTCTGTACGGGGCTTGTATGTTCTCCCCGTGACCTGCGTGGGTATTTCTCCGGGTGCTCCGGTTTCCTCCCACACTCCACTGATGTACTGGTGTGTAGGTTAAAAATTGTGAATTGTCCCTGGTGTGTAGGATAGTGCTACTGTACGGGGTGATAGCTGGTCGGAGCGGAATCAGTGAGCCTAAGGGCTTGTTTCCACGCTGTATCGCGAAAGTCTAAAGATCAAAAATGGCCTACGTTCCAAACCATTGCTATTCAACGGACTTTGGCTTGATTGAGGAGGAATGAGCTGCTCTTGAACAAGATCAAAGTTTCCATGTTACACCACTCATGGATAGGAAACGTAAAGCCTCCGTCATTTACAATACAATAGTACTTTATTGTCACATGTACCTAGGCACAGTGAAATTCATCTTCTGCATACAGTACAGTAAAAATCTTACTACACATCGGCACAACCATACTCAAGTGTAAAAGTGTAGGGATAGTTGATTACACCGAGACAGCACACACGGTTCAGATGTAGTATATAAGACTACAAAAGTGCAAATATTTACTTTGAAGATTCAACTCATATTCCATTAACTCTAAGGGTGCAGCGCAGCGGTAGAGTTGCTGCCTTACAGAGCTTGCAGCGCCGGAGACCCGGGTTAGATCCCGACTACGGCTGCTGTCTGTACGGAGTTTGTACGTTCTCCCCGTGACCTGCGTGGGTTTCCTTCGAGATCTTCGTTTTTTTTACTCCAAAGACGTACAAATTTGTAGGTTAATTGGCTTGGTATAAGTGTACATTGTCCCTAGTGTGTGTAGGGTAGTGTTAATGTGCGGGGATCGCTGGTTGGTGCGAACCTGGGCGGCCGAAGGGCCTGTTTACGCGCTGTATTTCTAAACTAAACTAAACGATGGTAATGTTCACTCCTCTGACCACGCTACTCAACATGCCATGTTATCACCAAGGCAACATGATTTTATAAAGATACATTTTTATTCAGCTGAAAAAGAACAAACTGAGCAGCCTCCTCAGTTGTCCAAACAGCTAACAAACATGTGACAAGCTCATTAACTCCAATTGACAATAGATATCCATCTTGTTTCCAATCCTGAAGGGTCTCGACCCAAAATGTTGCGTAATGAAACTATAGTGGACACCAGTAGTTTCATCATCATTGCGAATGAGAAATCATAAGAATGTAAGAAATAATCGGCCATATAAGGCACTTTGACGTGCCTGGTTAATCTCATCTTTGTCCTTTACTCCAGTTTCATGCTGGATCCTCAGAGCTTTTGATTCCCATGTGATCCAAAAACCTACTTGGGCCAAAATCTTATAATTAGCAACGATCTCGACAAGAATTTGTAGTATTTTATGTTAAAAATGGATTTGTGTAGTTTAGTGTTGTTTAGAGATATTGCGTGGCAACAGACCCTTCGGCCCATCGAGTACGCACCGACCAACGATCACCCCGTATACTAACACTATCCGACACACACTAGGGGCAATTTACAATCTACCAAAGCCAATTAACCTACAAACCTGCACGTCTTTGGAGTACGGGAGGAAACCGGAGCACCGAGAGAAAACCCACGTGGTCACGGGGAGAACGTGCAAACTCCGTTCAGACAGCACCCATAGTCAGAATCGAACCCGTGAATCTGGCGCTGGTCAGGATTGAACCCAGGTCTCTGGCGCCGTAAGGCAGTAACGCTGCAGCTGCGCCAAAGTGCCGCACTTTCTAAGAACAAACAAATGGTGGGTTTTGAGGCAGGTTTCCCAGAACAGTCTATGTACCAAAAAACGGAACAACGAAATTCTTACGTAGTAGCAGCTTTACAGGCCTGTAATGATAACATAATAAACAAAACCAAAAATCACAGTCAGGTTTAAGCGATACCAATCATTTGAGGTTCTTCCTCAACTAACATCCTCGCAACTTTCAGAAGCCGATCTTTGAAGCTGAGTTGCATTTCATCCCATAATTGGATTCATGTAAACTATGTACAAAGAAACATTCCTGACATGTTTTAGAACATTGAAAAAGTACAGGATAGGCACAAAATGCTGGAGTAACTCAGCGGGACAGGCAGCATCTCTGGAGAGAAGAAATGGGTGAGGTTTCGAGTCAGGACCCTTCTTCAGACGCTGAACAGTCTGAAGAGGGTTTCGACCCAAAACATCACCCATTCGAATCTGAAGAAGGGTCTCCACCCGAAATGTCACCCATTCCTCAGGGCTGCCAACTCTCACGCATTGAGCGTGAGACTAACGCATTTGAGGAAATTCTCACGCTCTCACGCAGATGACAGATGTTCTCACGCTCAAAAAAATATTTAAAAAAATATATCAATAAATAAATAAAGTTACACTCCTCCACACTCACCAATGGGAATAGTTTTTTTGTTGGCAGGTTCCCCGTAAAGCCCATCGCACACTATTTAAAATGGCAATGTGGACAAAAAATGCTGGAGAAACTCAGCGGGTGAGGCAGCACCTATGTCTGAGCTTGACCCTTGTTCAGACAAGCATTTCTCCAGCATTTGTGTCTATCGCTCCATAGATGCTGCCTCACCCGCATTCACATTCCCGTGCAGGTGGTGTGATAGGTGAGAGACGGCCGTGGTCCCAGCACTGACCGCTCACACCTCCCACCCTCACCTGCGGCGGCTCTGTGTCCGTCGGCCGCTCTGTCCACACCGCATGGAGTTGCCAGGAGCGAACCGGGTGAGTGGGGGCGTCGGTGCCGTCTCCAGAGCCGCGGGGATGAATCTCGGGCTACAGCTCCGCTCCGATGCCCGACCCCCGGGTCACTGTCCCTCACCTCACCCGGACCCCCGGGTCACTGACCCTCACCTCCCCCGGACCCCAGCTGGACACAGGGCACCTGGGCCGGACCGTATTCCCGGGGAGGGGGTAAAGAGGGAAATGCTCCCTGGACATCGCCAAGTCTCCGCTCACTCCGGGTGTTGTTGCCACTTCACTGACACACACTCTCTCGCACAACCTAACACACAATCTCACACACAACCTAACACACACTCTCACACACAACCTAACACACACCCTTAGACACACACACAAAGTTTAAAGGGATATGGGCCAAATGCGGATAAATGGGACTAGTTTAGATGGGGCATCTTGATCTGCATGGACAAGTTGGCATGAAGGGCCTGTTTCCATGCTGTAAGACTGTGACACACTGTAGAAAGGGTGCAATTGCTCTGGAGAGGATCCTGGGGCAATTTATGAACATATAGGTGGGGCTGGAATTTTATTTTCACTTTGAAAAAAGATTTGATAACTGGGATTGTATTCTCTGTAGCAACGGAGGTGAAGAAAAGACTTAGGTGAGGTGAATAATATTATGAGAATAGGACCTGTTTCGCTTAACATAGAGTGTAAGAAGGAACTGCAGCTGGTTGTTTAAACTGAAGATAGACACTAAAAGCTGGAATAACTCAGCAGGACAGGCAGCATCTCTGGAGAGAAAGAATAGGTGATGTTTCTGGTCGAGACCTTCAGACTGAAGAGGTTGAAAACCAGCCATAAAACACAATGACTGGAGATGTGTGTTATCCAACTAAGGGCAGAAATTATAATAATGAGTTCATCTTTATTGACATGACACCATAATAAATATATTACAGAAAAAATAATGTAACGGGGTGGCGCGGTGGCGCAGCGGTAGAGTTGCTGCCTTGCAGCACCACACACCCAGATTAGATCCAGACTACGGGTGCTGTCTGTACAGTATTTGTACATTCTCCTTATGACCACATGGTTTTCTCTGGATATTCCGGTTTCTCCCACATCCGAAAGAAGTGCAGGTTTGTAAGTTAATTGGCTTCTGTAAATTGTTCCTGGCGTGTAGGATACAACTGGTGTAAGGTAGATTGCTGGTCGGTGTGGACTTGGTGGGCTGAAGGGCCTGTTTCCATATATATGTTTTACATATATATCTTAATTTCATTGAACCATACACAGTTGAATATGTGGCATTATTTTCGTCTTGTTTCTATAGTCACAGGGTACGGTTGATTGATTTATTTGTGCAGAACAGTGATGGAAGTACAACTCCTCTTGCCTTGTTTCTAGGGCTTTTGTTTCTCTATGTATATGCATAACAGCATGAATTATAATCTGATTTTAATACATGAATATACTAAGGTCATTCATGTGCTGCAACTGTTGAGCCTGGCTCTACTGTGGAATGTAGTTAGGAATGTAATTTAGCCTAACCTTATTCATACCTAATCCAATTTGAAGCATAAATGTTGCATTCAAGTGTAAGTTAAAAGACTCGCAACAGTATGCACCAGATTGCACAATTTCAAGCTGAAAAATGCAAAAGCTCCCCACCAAAAACACCCCCCCTCCCACACCTCAAGCCATTTCATTGAAGCTTTGCATGAGTGAAGGAATCTGAAGCCAGTTTTAAAATAAACACTGTCTGCATCTTTTGAGTTATATTGCCTAATTGATTGATTGAATGATAAAGCTTGGAAACAAGCCCTTCGGCCTACGAAGACCACACTGACCATTGATCACCCCTTCACACTAGTTCTATGTTATCACACGTTCGCATCCATACCCTACACACTAGGGGCAATACGCAGAGGGCCAATTAACCTACAAACCCGCATTGCTTTAGGATGTGGGAGGAAATTGGAGCACCCGGAGGAAACCCGCCTGGTCACAGGGAGAACACGAATAATCTAGCACTCTGATCCGCTCGACCAGCAGATGTTGTAGACTATTAGATGTTACCCCTATTAATACTCCGATACACTTTTATTTCACTGTTTTCATGTGTAGTTATACAGTAACATTTCCATTGAACCCAGTGGTTGTCACAGGGAGAACGTGTGGACTCCACACACAGATGAGGTCAGGATCGAACCCGGGTCTCTGGTGCTGTGAGGCAGCAGCTCTAGCATGTGCCCCATTGTGTGGGTTTGTAGGGTAGGGCGGCACGGTGGCGCAGCGGTAGAGTTGCTGCCTTACAGCGCCAGAGACGCGGGTTCCATCCTGACTACGGGTGCTGTCTGTACGGAGTATGTACGTTCTCCCCGTGACCTGTGTGGGTTTTCTCCGGGATCTCCGGTTTTCTCCCACACTCCAAAGACGTATAGGTTTGTTGGCTAATTGGCTTGGTATAATTGTACTTTGTCCCAAGTGTGTGTAGGATAGTGTTAGTGTGCGGGGATCGCTGGTCGGTGCGGACTCGGTGGGTCGAAGGGCCTGTTTCCGCGCCATAACTCTAAGCTAAACTGAATGAAAGTGTATCGCTGCTGGCAAATTCAATTCACTGCACCTTCGGGTGCATGTGACGAATAAAATTGACTTTGACTTTGACTAAAGTTAAGAGTGTTTAATTGTCATATGTACCAAAAGAAACAATGATATTCTTACTTGCTGCAGCATAGCAGGACTGTAAATACAATATTCAAATGATGGAAGTTCAATATATTAACAACAAGATAGTGCAAAACTAAATTAAAGCACAAATCCCCTCGTGCAACCAACACAGTGTAGTAAAATGTAATTTAAAAGGAACTGCAGGTGCTAGTCTACACAAAAAGACACAAAGTGCTGGAGTAACTCAGCGAGTCAAGCAGCATCTCTGGAGAAAACGCGTAGGTGATTTTTCGGGTCGGGACCCTTCTTTGGGTTGATTATTGGGGGGGGGGGGAACTGCAAGCAAGAAAAGACCAAGACAAAGCAGGGCTGGCAACAGATGATGACCTCAGGCAAGGAGGTTCCCCGATGGCTGCCTGTTGGCTAGGGACTGTGTGAATCCGACAAGGTTGCGAACAGTGGAACTG
Source organism: Okamejei kenojei (assembly GCA_035221665.1). Lineage (NCBI taxonomy): Eukaryota > Metazoa > Chordata > Chondrichthyes > Rajiformes > Rajidae > Okamejei > Okamejei kenojei. The sequence continues at coordinate 120,060,176 of CM069135.1, read as the reverse complement.
GTTAACCAACCATTAGTGGAGGAAGGGCAGCAAAATTGGGGAAAAGCCAGGAAGGGTGGAGGGGACTGTTAATGAAGTTACCTAAAATTAGAGAATTCACCTTCCCCAAGCTAACAATGATCTATCCTTCATTTTGCTTGATCCGCATCCCCTTTGATGTCTCATTTTCACACCTTACATTTCCTTATCTCTGTGTCTCCCTCTCCCCAACTCTCAGTCTGAAGAACGGTCTCGACCCAAAACGTCACCCATTCCTTCTATCCAAGTTGCTGCCTGTCCTGATGAGTTACTTCCGCACTTTGGGTCTATCTTCGGTGTAGACCAGCATCTGCAGCTCCTTCCTACACATTCAACATTCATATCATTGGGTTGTAAGCTCCCCAAGGAATATGAGGTGCTTTTCCACCAATTTGTATGTGCCCTTACTCTGGCAATCGGGGAGGCCCAGGACAGAAAGGACAGTATGGGAATAGGAAGGCGAGTTAAAATGGTTAGCAACTAGGAGATCCAGCAGGCCTTGGTGGATCTATGAGTCTATGGTTGGTCTTGCTAATGTTTTGAATACTGTATTTACAGTCCTGCTCTGGTTGGTCTTGCTAATGTACAGGCCACATCAGGAACACCGGATGTAGTAGATGATGTTAGAGGAGGTGATTTGTAGTGTTTGTATAGTGGTGTTCAAGAGCCGGATGGTTGTTGGGAAGAAGCTGTTTCTGAACCTGGAGCTCACGGTTTTAAGACACCTATACCATGATGGTGTAGTTCAGGTCACTCATTGTTTGGTATTGTGTATATGTCTATGATATAAAGTTATTCCAGAGCAATAGAGCCAATATCAGTATGGTTGGTGTCGGATGGAACTGCAAGTGCTAGTTTACACTGAAGATAGACACTGAAGCTGGAGTAACTCAGCGGGACAGGCAGCATCTCTGGAGAGAAGGAATGGGTAATGTTTCGTGTCAAGGCCCTTCTTCAGACTGAGAGTCAGGGGAGGGAAACACTAGATATGGGAGGGTAAGTGTGAAAACGAGACATCAAAGGGGACATCAAGGAAAATCTAGAATAGATGATTGTTAGCTAGGGGAAGTTGACAACGAAGCATGCAAAGATAAAATTTGATTAGGAAGACAGTCAAACTAGTCGGAGAACTACGATGGAGGAGGGATGGAGGGAGAGGGAAAGCAAAGGGTTACTTGAAGTTAGAGAAATCAGTATCATAGAAAATAGGTGCAGGAGGAGGCCTAACCCTAACCCTTACCATCATACTGCTGGGGTGTAAAGCTGCCCAAGCGAATAATGAGGTGCTGTTCCTCCAATTTGTGCTGGGCCTCACTTTGACAGTGGGGGAAGCCCAGGACAGAAAGGTCAGTGTGGGAATGTGAGGGGGAGTTAAAGTGTTTGACAACCAGGAATCGGGTAGGTTTAGGCGGACTGGGCGAGGGTGATATAAGGTGTACGTACCTGACGCTTCATTTTAATGGTATTGATTTCCATCCATTAGCAAGGTGACCATCATGGAAGATTCCGACCAGCACATCCACCTGAGGAATCTCTCCCTCCACCAGGCGAACAATGAAGAAGAATCTCTCAACCTGCTCTTCTTGGGAGATACTAACCGAATGATAGCCGAGGTGAGCACTTTCAAAGCCTGAGCTTGATATCCAGGTAGAGTGATGAACACACAGGAAGAGACAACTTGGCAAAATTTGTATTGTATCTTCCAGGAAATTTTATTTTGTTGTAATTGAGAGATACAGCATGGAAACAGGTCCTCTGGCCCACCGAGTCCAGGCCGACCATCGATCACCTGCTCACATTAGTTCCATGTTATCCCACTTTCCCGACAGGCTAGAGGCAATTTACAGAGGTCTACAACCTTGAAACCTGCACACAGGCCGAGATATAGAGAGATACAGGACAAATGAATGAAAGATATGCAAAAAAGTAACAATGATAAAGGAAACCGGCCATTGTTAGCTGCAGGATAGGTGAAAACAAGTTACAGACAATGAGACTCAACAAGACGACTTCAAAGCAAGTACGACTTGGGCGGGGGAGCCTTGGGGGGGATGCAAGGATTACTTGAAGTTAGAGAAATCAATATTCATATTCATATTCAATGATAGTCCGAAGGTCACCAAGGTCAGCACTGCTCTCTGGTTGTGGTAGGATCGTTCAGTTGCCTGATAACAGAAACTGTCCCTGAATCTGGAGGTGTGCGTTTTCACACTTCTATACAACAGGTCCGTGATGATGCTGCTGGCCTTGCCGAGGCAGCGTGAGGTATAAATGGAGTCAAGAGAAGGAGGTTGGGTTGTGTGATAGTCTGGGCTTCGTCCACAATTTGCTGCAATTTCTTGCGATGTTGGATGTTCCCAAACCAAGCTGTGATGCATCCCGATAAAATTCTTCAACTAGGAGGTGTTTGGAGTTGGGTGGGTAGAGTGGTGACCTCTGGTCATTAAAATCTTTTCTTGAGCAGACGTATGAGTAAAATTACGGCAAAAGCTGGTCGGAATGTGGTAAGCCCTGGATAGAGTGGATGTGGAGAGTCTCGGACCAGAGGGCACAGCCTCAGAGTAAAAGGACGTACCTTTTAAAAGGAGATGAGGAGGACTTTTTTTAGCCAGAGGGTGGTGAATCTGTGGAATTCATTGCCACGGAGGAGGCCATGTCATTGGGTATTTTTAAAATAGACATGGAGGCGCAGCGGTAGTGTTGCTGCCTTACAGCGAATGCAGCGCCGGAGACCCGGGTTCCATCCCGATTACGGGTGCTGTCTGTACGGAGTTTGCACGTTCTCCCCGTGACCTGCGCGGGTTTTCTCCGCGAACATCAGTTTTCTCCCACGCTCCAAAGACGTACTGGTTTGTAGGTTAATTGGCTTGGTAAATGTAAAAGGATAGTGTTAATGTGCGGGGATCGCTGGTTCATGCTGCATCTCTAAACCAAAACATTGGCAGGTTCTTGATTAGGAGGAGTGTCAAAGGTTACAGCGAGAAGGCAGGAGAACGAAATATTGATCAGCCTTGATTGAATGGCGGAGCAGGTTCGATGGGCCGAATGTCCCAATTCTGCTCCTATGACCTATGAACATGAATACTGTGTTACAGAATGTGCAGGTATGAAAACCTTTGCCTCTCCCAATTTTCTCTGGTTCTGCTTATGACCTCTCAAATCTCCCGCTCCCCCTCGCTTCTGATGAAAGGTTGATGCCAATTTCCTTTCTCCATGTACAGATGCTGCCTGACATGTTATTTTTATCCAGTAATTTTGTATTCGACTCCTTTTATTTATTCTATTAGAGGCAATCATAAATGACTCCCATCTGTGGAGGAGACTCTTCAGTTGTCGTATCAGAGATCTGCCTTTGTCTGGTGTTTTATTCTTAGAATTGCTGTATTAAACCACAGTCGGTTCATCTGGACACATTGCGGGCCCTGAGTGGAACAGTACCGTTTGATGTTTGTTTGTATGGTATGATGTAATAGAGAGACTGCGATGCCAAGTTGCAATGTAACCATTTTCCTTTTGTCTGCTATGTTTTTTTAAATGTAATATTGCAGTACTGATTTCAGTTGAGCCGACTTTGTTCCCACGTATAGAATCATAAATTGAACAAATTGCTGCAACCTAAACTTGACCTTCCCCGAAGAAGGCAGCAGTCGCTAGATGTTTCCACGATTTCCTAAATTGGGTTTAAAGTCGGGATTCATTGCAGACGTTGTGTTTTATTCCGACAGTGTGCCTGAAGAAGGTTCACGTTTCTCCGGAGATGCTGCCTGACCCGCTGACTTACTCCAGTGTCCTTGTGGATGTGCTGGAGTAACTCAACGGGCACGGCTGGAGAACATGGATACGCTTGACGTTTTGGGAAGAGACCCTTTTTCAGACTGATTGTAGGAGGGGCGAGGAAAGCTGGAAAGGTTGAGAGGCAGGTCAAAGAGTGGCAGGTAATAGGCCGACATGGGCCAGGGACGGTGGGGTTTTAGTGCGCAGATGGTTGGGCGATAAATCTATCACGCTTTGTCCTGCCACTTCCCTTTTCCAGCTTCCCACAATCAGTCTGAAGAAAGGTCTGGACCCGAAATGTCACCCACACATGTAAGCAATGCACATTTAATTGCGAAAACGTCAAGATCCTTTAAATAACTGAACACTCCTGTAACACGGGCAGGGGCATCTAATAGTTGCACTTTTTAATCTTTCATTTAACAGACTCCGATGAACCAGGCCTCAACCCGCTCCCATTGTATCTTCACCATCCATGTTTCCAGTCGTGAGCCAGGTTCGGCCACCATCCGTCGGTCCAAACTACACCTAGTCGACTTGGCTGGATCAGAGCGGGTTACAAAGACCGGAGTGGGAGGACAGCTACTGACAGAGGCGAAATATATCAACCTCTCCCTGACATACCTTGAACAGGTAAGGCCACACATGCCATCCAGCAACCTTGGTTACATAATGTGCAAAGAATGAAACTGCTGTGACTACACAGAGAGGTGTCATTACTGCAGTCAATTCGACATTGCAGTCATCTCGAAGACACAAAATGTTGGAGAAACTCAGCGGGTGAGGCAGCATCTATGGATGCTGTCTGACCCGAAACGTCGCCAATTCCTTCACTCCATAGATGCTGCCTCACCCGCCGAGTTTCTCCAGCATTTTGTGTCTACCTTCGAATTCACCGGCATCTGCAGTTCTTTCTTAAACATTGCAATCATCTCTATTTATAAAGACTGACATTATAAGTAAATTACCGCAGAATATTTAGACGCATCAGATAGGGGTTGGCTTCGGTTTTTCCATAAAGATTGATATAACAATTACATAAAGATTGATGGTGGCGCGGCGGTAGAGTCGCTGCCTCACAGCGCCAGAGACCAGGGTTCAATCCTGACTACGGGTGCTGTCGGTACAGAGTTTGTACGCCCTCCCTGTGCGCTTTCTCCGGGCGCTCCGGTTTCCTCCCACACTGCAAAGACGTGCAAGCTTGCAGGTTAATTGGCTTCTGCAAATTGTAAATTGTTCCTTGTGTGTCGGATAGTGCTAGTGCGAGTGATCGCTGGTCGGCGCGGACTCAGTGGGTCGAAGGGCCTGTTTCCACAGCGTATCTCTAAAGTAAACTAAAAGTGTCAAAGATATGTGAGTCACCAGTGTGATGTAATATCTAAGTTCACTTCACTCACTTCACTGTCTATAACTCAAGAAAATGAAAGCCTGTTGGGTTAATTGATACAGGTATCTCTCATAACCCATTTTCCACCATGGCTAGTTCATAGGTTCCAAGAGCAGATTTAGGCCATTTGGCCCAGCAAGTGTACTCCACCATTCAGTCATAGCTGACCTATCTCTCCCTCCTAACCCCATTCTTCTTCCCTCTCCCCATAACCCCTGAGCCGCGTACTAATCAAGAATCTATCTATCTCTGCCTTAAAAATATCCATTAACTTGGCCTCCACAGCCTTCTGTGGCAATGAATTCCACAGATTCACTACCCTCTGACTAAAGAAATCCCTCCCCATCTCCTTCCTAAAGAGACATCCTATAAATCTGAGGCTATGACCTCTAGTCCTTGACTCTCCCACTAGTGGAAACATCCTCTCCACACCCACTCTATCGAAGCCTATTCAAATCCAAGTTTACTGTAGTCAACTTAATTTTAATATTATATTCAACGTTATACTTTTAGGAGTATATTTTACGTAGGTTTCTTCTTTTTGTCAATCAAGTCTTTAACATCATCTCTTTTTCACTGTTCACAATAAAGCCTCTACTACAACAGCAGCATGTCTTTCTTTAACTTTGCTCTTCCTATTCTACTTGATCTTGTTCTGAAGGTTACTCCCTTTATCATGTATCTGTACGCTGTGGATGGACGATAGTAATCATGTATTGTCTTTCCGCTGACTGGTTAGCACACAACAAAAGCTTTTCACTGTACCCCGGTGCACATGATAATAAACTACACTGAAACTAAACTAAAAGTGGGTGTTACCAACTGAATGAAAGGATGTTACTAAAAGGGGGCATCACATCAAAGTATCTTTCTCTTTCTTTCTCTTGTATTTTTTACACCTTGTGATGAAATAAGGCCCCATTGTTTTTGATATAATATTCTGTGGCATTTATTTTGCGGGTTGATAAGTTTCATAATAATAGCCGAGGAAATGCTGTCATCGTGGCACGGTGGTAGGACGGGAAAGATGCTGCCTTACAGCGCTTACAGCGCCGGAGACCCGGGTTTGATCCCGACTCTTGAGTGCTGTCTGGACGGATTTTGTACATTCTCCCTGAGATCGCGTGGGATTTCTCCGGGAACTCCGGTTTCCTCCCACACTCCAAAAACAGACAGTTTTGTAGGTTAATTGGCTTGGTATAAATGTCAATTGTCGCCAGTGTGTGTAGGGTAGTGTTTGTGTGCAGGGAGCGCTGGCCAGTGTGGACTCGGTCGGCCGAAGGGCCTGTTTCTGCCCTCTGTCTCTAAACTAAACTAAACTAAACCCTATGAACCCTGAGTTAAAAAAAATAACAGCTTGATTGTTATACTGTTAGATTTTGTTCAGCCAGGTCTGTGTTGATCTGTTTCCATGCTGTTTGCTCATACGATTCAAATCCTTTTAAATAATTCTTCCAGCCAAATACGATATCTTGAAGAACAGCACTGCTAAAATTCACAGATACTATACAATATTTGATTTTTCACCAATAGATATCAGTACAATATTACCAATGTTTCTTCCAACTGTTGTCTGGCAACTGAACCATCCTCTTACCACCTTGAGAACGGTCCTGATGTCCCATCTACCTCAGTGGAGATATCCAAACTATCTTCAATCGGGCTTCACTGGACTTCATCTTGCACTATACCCTTTTGTCTATATCTGTTCACTGTGGAGGGCTTGATTGTAATCATGTATAGTCTTTCTGCTGACTCGATCGCGCTCAAGAAAGAAGCTTTTCACTGTACCTTGATTCACGTGACAGTAATAATCGATATTTTAAAGGTGGAAATTGACAGATTCGCGATTAGTTATGCCCCTGTCCCACTTAGGAAACCTGAACGAAAACATCTTTGTTCTATAGAAGAAGCGGAAACCACTTTCGACCATTAGGGAGACTGACAAAAACCTCCGGGAACTGCACGGAAACCTTGGGTGGGGCGCAACGTCTCCAGAGGTTTCCGTTCAGGTTTCCTAAGTGGGACAGGGGTATAAGGGTGTCAGGGGTTACGGGGTGAAGCCAGGAGAATGGCCTAATTCTGCTGCTAAAACATATGAACATGAACTAAATTAAACTTCATTATTTTGCATAGAGTTGAACATTAGTCTAAAAGGGTTTATGGGCAGAAGTATGTTTGATGAAACAGTTTACAGATTTAGTTTAGTCTAGTTTAGAGATTCAGCGCAGAAACAGGTCCTTTGGCCCACCGAGTCCGCACTGAACAGCGATCACCGCACACTAACACTACTCTACACGCCCTAGAGACAATTTACATTCATACCGAGCCAATTAACCAACAAACCTGTACGTCTTTGGAGTGCGGGAGGAAACCGAAGATCTTGGAGAAAACCCACGCAGGTCACGGGGAGAACGGACAAACTCCGTACAGACAGCACCCGTAGGCATGATTCAACCCGGGTCTCTGGCGCTGTAAGGCAGCAACTCTACCGCTGTGCACACCTGAAAGGTTGCATGTTGTCTCTTCATTGTATGAAGGAGCACAATTTAAATTTCAATTGTTCATTTCAATTACAGGTGATTATCGCACTTGCGGAAAAGAATCGTGCACACATCCCGTATCGAAACTCCATGATGACGTCTGTTCTGCGAGATAGCCTGGGCGGAAACTGTATGACCACAATGGTTGCAACCTTATCTGTAGATAAGAAGAACCAAGAGGTATGTTCAATTGAATTTCTCTCAGTCTTTCCAAAGCAAGTTCATAATTCACATTTGGAGGTAATGGGAACCTGAGGGGCAATGTTTTCATTCAGAGGACTTGTGGTAAGTGGATGGAACGAGCTGCCAGAGGAGGTTGTTGAAGCAGCTACCATAATAGTATTTTAACAAGACTTGAGTTGGACACAAAATGCTGGAGTAACCCAGCGGGACAGGCAGTATATCTAGATAGAAAGAATGGTGGGAGATCCTTCCTCAGCATCTGCAGTTCTTGGGATAGGTACATGGATTGGAAAGGTTTTAGAGGGATATGGGCCAAACACTGGCAAATGGGACAAGCTTAGGTTCGGCATGGACGAGTTGGGCCAAAGGGCTTTTCCGTGCTGTGTGACTTTATGACTACGGTGGATCATGAGATCATAAGATGTAGGAGCAGAGTTAGGCCATTCGACACATTGAGCCTGCTCCACCATTTGATTATGGCTGATCTATTTTCCCTCTCAACCCCATTCTCCTGTCTCTTGCCAGTAACCTTTGATGCCCTTATGGATCTGTCCCACTTACGCGACTGCCGGCACCCGTCATAGGTCGTCGCAGGTCGGCAAAAAATTTAAACATGTCGAAGATTGAGCTCTTTCGGCGACTGAGGAGACTACTCAATAGACAATAGATGCAGGAGTAGGGCATTCAGCCCTTCGGGCCATCACCGCCATTCAATGTGATCATGGCTGATCATCCCCAATCAGTATCCTGTTCCTGCCTTCTCCCCATAGTCTCTGCTATTTTTAAGAGCCCTATCTCGCTCTCTCTTGAAAGCATCCAGAGAACCTGCCTCCACTGCCCTCTGAGGCAGAGAATTCCACAGACTCACCACTCTCTGTGAGAAAAAGTGTTTCCTCGTCTCCGTTCTAAATGGCTTACTCCTTATTCTTAAACTGTGGCCCCTGGTTCTGGACTCCCCCAAAACCGGGAACATGTTTCCTGCCTCTAGCGTGAACAAGCCCTTAACAATCTTATATGTTTCAAGGAGATCCCCCCTCATCCTTCTAAAAGCCAGAGTGTTCAAGCCCAGCTGCTCCATTCTCTCAGCACATGACAGTCCCGCCATCCTGGGAATTAACCTTGTAAACCTTTGCTGCACTCCCTCAATAGCAAGAATGTCCTTCCTCAAATTAGGGGACCAAAACTGCACACAATACTCCAGGTGTGGTCTCACTAGGGCCCTGTACAACACCCTGGCGACATGTCGCGGAGTGAAGCCTGTATGAGCGTGAGTAGTCGCCCAAAGTGTCGTACCTTGTTCTGGTGGCCGCTGGATTTTCAACACATTGAAAATTTTCGGCGACTGTAGCGGCCTATGACGCAGTTGCCGAAAAAGTCGCGTAAGTAGGACAGGCCCATTACTAATCAAGAACCCTATCAATCTCCACTTTAAAAATACCCAATGACCGCAGCCATCTGTGGCAATGAATTGCACAGAATCTCTACCCTCTGGCTAAAATAATTCCTCTTCATCGCCATTCTAAAGGTACGTTCTTTCAATCTGAAATGAGTCTGTGCCCTCTGGTCTTGGACTCTCTATGGCTCCATTCAATCACATTTTATATTAACATTTCCTGGCACTTTCTCTGAATTTTGACAGTTACAAAGAAGAATTGGCTCTATTTACCCTGAACAGCGTTAAATCTAAGCACTGTGTTCTGCTGTATTAGAAAGTATTTCTTAGGGAACAAAGTAAAATGTATTTGTTTTTTCATGGTTTACATCTGAGTGCAGTGCTTATATCCCAGGAAAAGTAATAATTTGTGAAGTACAGCGTTTGCAATCTGTTGGGGGAACTCAGTGGGCCTAGCAGCATCTAGTTTAGTTTAGTTTAGAGATACAGCTGGGAAACAGGCCCTTCAGCCCACCGGGTCCGTGCCGACTAATGATCACCTGTGCACTACACATTGGTGGGCAATTTTACCCAGGCCGATTAACCTGGAAACCTGTACGTCTTTTGAATGTGGGAGGAAACCCGAGCACCCGGAGAAAGGCCACGTGGTCACAGGTAGAAGGTGCAGACTACGTACAGACAGTGCCCGTTGTCAGGTCCCTGCACCTCTACCCCTGTCCGCCGTGCCGCCCTATGAAGCAAAATGAACATCTGGATTGAAAGAGCAGGGGATGAAGGGTGGGGAAGGCGATGGCAAACAAAAAGGTGGACCAGGGTGCACGAAGGGTTGATTGGCTGATGAAGGCAGGTGGGGGAGAGGGAAGGGTGGAAACACACCAGAGGTTGGCAGGTGGAAGGTGGTGGAACCAGATTGCATCACCTTTGTCTCCTCCACCTATAACCAGCCACTGGCGCTCAGGAAGGAGATCGAGAACCGCGTGACATGGTGTCAGAACATAATCTAGCCCCTTGATGTCAGCCGGATTTGACTTACGGTGTGAACACACCCTGCCCTCATCAACAACAGACTGGTTCCACCAAGATGCAGGACAGAACACCACAGGACATCCTTCATCCCTGTGGCTATCAAACTGTACAACTCCTCCCCCTTCTGTCATGGGGTCGACTGACTCCCCCTCCCCCCTCCCCCCCAATCTTGGCATATTCCCAATCCTAGACTTTCCACATCACTTTAATTTCATGTTTCATGTATCTTGTTGTGTTTTCTGGCTGTTGGTAGACCAATTTCCCTCCTGGGATAAATAAAGTTTTATCGTATCGTATCAGTGCAGAGATGACGCTGCAGAGATGATCAGTAGCGTCACGTCGCTAGACATCCACATAACTCGCAACCTAACCTGGTCCCTTCACACTCATGCGGCGGTCAAGACAGCGCATTGGCAATTTTGCTTTCTTACTCATCTGAAGAGATTCAGCATGTCCACGAGGATCCTCTCGAACCTTCTGCCGACACACACTGATGAAAGTATTCTGGCGGGATGCATCCCGTCCCTGGTGTGGCAACTGCTCTGCTCTTGACCACCTGAACCTGCAGAGAGCGGTGAACATGGCCCAGTCCATCACAGGCTCATCAACACCTTCATCCAGTCCATCTTCGCCGTGCGTTGCATCATGAATGCTGGACGTACCGTCAAGGATGTCTGTCACCTGCACTCCTCTACCTTCTGGGAGCACGAATGAATGAATGAATGAATGAATGAATGAATGGATGGATGGATGGATTGATGTATGAATACTTTATTGTCACACGTGACAAGTCACAGAGCAATTCTTTGTTTTGCTTACCCCAAGGTATGCAAATAGTCGTCGCATAAAGGGCAGCGACAAAGTTACTAAGTATCCCGCGCCGGGCCCTCCTTTGTCCTCCCCCTCCCTCCCTCATGGTGGTCCCCCCACGCTTTGTTCTCCCACCACCCCCCCCCCCTTCATGGCGCATAGATACAGGAGTTTAATGGTTAAGACATCCAGACGTAAGAACAGTTTCTTCCCCATTGCTATCCAACTCCTGAACCAATTGCTTCTTTCACACCCCGTTCCCGGAAGTGCTGCCATGTGCTTTTACTCTTAACTCCCCCTCATTCAGTTATTCCATTGTTTATAAAATTACCTTGCACGACTTTGAATTTGCAGTAAAATCTTGCACTATTCTGCTGTTTTGCACTCATTGTATTTATCATTACTGTATGTATACTGTTTAATCTGAGCTCATTGCGAATTGGGAATTTCATTGCACTTTGGTTTATATAACAGTAAACTAACCTGTGGTCTGGAGACACTAGAAACTGCAGAAGCTGATTTACAAAAAAGGCGTACAAAGTGCTGGAGTAACTCAGTGGGTAAGACAACATCTCTGGAGAACATGGATAGGTGACGTTTCGAATCGGGACCCTTCCAAAGTTTGCAGTGGTCTGAAGTAGGGTCCAGACCTGAAATATCTATCCATGTTCTCCAGAGATGATGCTTGACTCGTAGAGTTGCTCCAGCACTACATGTCTCATTTGTTACATTTTTTCATGATTTAAATCCTTCTTAATGAATAATTAGGAAATGTAAAATTTAGTCATATTAATACAGTCATATGAAACTTGCCCACACCAACCAACACGTCCCATCTACACTAGTCCCACTTACCTGCGTTTGGCCCATATCACTCTAAACCTGTTTTATCCATGTACCTATTTAAGTGTTTCTTCAATGTTGCGATAGACCCTGCCTCATCTACCTCCTCCGGTAATTCATTCCTTACACCCACAACCTTTATGTAAAAGAAGTTACCCTTCAGGTTCCTATTAAATCTACCCCACCCTCCCCTCACCTTAAACCCCTGTCCTCTGGTTCTTGATTCCTGTTCCGAGCAAAAGACTATTTACCCGATTTATTCCTCTCATGATTTTACACACCTCTATAAGATCACCCCTCATCCTCCTGCGCTCCAAGGAATAGAGTCCTAGCCTGCTGAAGCTCTCCCTATAGCTCAGGCCCCTGAATCCTGGCAACATCCTCGTAAATCTTCTCTACAATCCTTTTTGAGACCTGTTTTCAGCAATAAACTATTAGAAGACCATCAGGGCAAATTTGGGCAAACGTTCAGGATCTGCTGCCTGAGGAACATTCAAGGTTGGCTCAATAGCAAGGGTGATTGGATCTGTGGGCCTGCAACAGTAGTTGGACTGGATCAAGCATAAGGGCCTTTAGTTCTTTGCTGGAAGCCCCTGAAACATCGATCGGAATCTTGAATCGGTATTTTTTAATTTTTTGTGTTCTGACCTTGTGGGTCATAAGGTCATAAGGCCATAAGTGATAGGAGCAGAATTTAGCCATTCGGCCCATCAAGTCTACTCTGCAATTTAATCATGGCTAATCTATCTCTCACTCCTAACTCAATTCTCCTGCCTTCCCCCAATAACCCCTGGCACCCGTACTAATCAAGAATCTATATATCTCTGCCTTAAAAATACCCATTGACGGCCTCCACAGCCTTTTGAGGCCAAGATTTCCACAGATTCACCACCCAATGACAAAATAAATTCCTCCTCATCTCCTTCCTAAAGGAAGGTCCTTTAATTCTGAGGGCGAGACCTCTAGTCTTAGACTCACCCACTAGTGGAAATATCCTATCCACATCCACTCTATCCAAGCCTTTCACTATTCGGTAAGTGGGGATCTCCTTGTGATCTTGTCAAACCTCTGCCTGCCCTTTCCACATCAATGAGGCAAATGGACAAGGGCTCGCTGTGGTCTGCCTGGAATGCATTGGTCTGAAGATAGGCACAAAAAGCAGGAGTAACTCGGTGGGACAGGCAGCATCTCTGGAGAGAAGGAATGGCCGATGTTTCTGGTTGAGACCCATTCTTCAGACTGGTTAGGGATGAGGGAAACGAGAGATATAGGCAGTGTTGTGGAGAGATGAAGAACAATGAATGATAGATTTTCAAAAAAGTAAAGATGATAAAGGAACCAGGCCATTGTTAGCTGTTTGTAGAGTGAAAATGAGATGCTGGTGCGACTTGGGTGGGGGAGGGATAGAGAGAGAGGGAATGCCGGGGCGACCTGAAGTGAGAGAAATCAAAATTCATACCACTGGGCTGTAAGCTGCCCAAGCAAAATATGAGGTCCTGTTCCTCTAATTTGCGTTTAGCCTCACTCTGACAATGGAGGAGACCTAGGACAGAAAGGTCAGTGTGGGAATGGGAAGGAGAATTGAAGTGTTTAGCAACCGGGAGATCAGGTTGGTTTGTGTCTCATTGGTCTGAGCAGATTACTCAGCAAATACCCGGAAGGGGAAGGAATACTGGCCTCATGGATGACAAACATGGAGTTCAGAACTGAGGCCCATGCCTGGAATGTGATCTCACCAGCAGAATATGTTTCTCTTTTGTGTGGTATGTGTCGACCAAGCAAAGGTATAATTGAGTGGAGCTATGATAACTGCCCCCATCTCATTAACAATTCCTTCAAGTCTCAGACTAGTCTCAGTTGCTTTAGAGATGGATTAGATAAGAGGTGCAGGAAGGAACTGCAGATGCTGGTTTACATCGAAGATAGACAAAAGAAGCTGGAGTAACTCAATGGGACAGACAACATCTCTGGATTACAGGTGTTGGCTTCATAGACTGTTTCTCTCTGACTCCAGGCAAAACGAGTGGCCTCCCGAACCATGTCATTTAGTTGAGTTTAGTTTATTGTCACAAGTACCGAGGTACAGTGAAAAGCTTTTGTTGCGTGTTATCCAGTCAACAGAAAGACAATACATGATTACAATCGAGCCGTTCACAGTGTACGATACATGATAAGAGAATAAGAGAGCCATTAAAGTCCGATCAAAGATAGTCTGATTGTCACCAAAGAGGTAGATAGTAGTTCAACACTGCTCTCTGGTTGTGGCAGAATGACTCAGTCGCCTGATAACAGCTGGGAAGAAACTGTCCCTGAATCTGGAGGTGTGTGCTTTCACCCTTCTGTACCTTTTGCCTGATGGGAGAGGGGAGAGGGGAGAAGAGGGAGAGGCCAGGGTGCGACTCGTCCTTGATGACGCTGCTGGCCTTGCCGAGGCAGCGTGAGGTGCAGATGGAGTCAATGGAAGGGAGGTTGGCTTGTGATGGTCTGGGCTGCGTCAACAATTCTCTGCAATTTCTTGCGGTCTTGGAAAGAGCTGTTCCTAAACCAGGCCGTGATGCATCCCGATAAAATGCTTTCTGCGGCGCATCTGTAGATCTATAACTCCTGCACGTTTTATACGAGGGCATTGTTGGGAATTAACTTGACCCAGTATTTTAATAGTCTGACTGCGGCCCAATTTTACATAGCTTTGGAGACTCCAGCCCAAATATTACTATTCCTGCTGTCCACGACAAATGATGTTTGGCAGAAATATACAAAGAGGTTTTGGATGACACGCTTGCAAAGAAAGGAAGTCGTGACTGTATGAGTTCTCTGTAATCACGGCGTAGGAATATGAAGCAGGAGTACAACACACAACCTCTAATCTTCTCTGCCTCCTGTAGCTGATCCTCGGTCTCAACTCCAAGTTTTCCATGAATATGAAAACCAATATCTATCGATGTCAGCCTTTACAATATAGAACAGTACAGCGCAGAACAGGCCCTTCGGCCCACAATGTCTGTGCCAAACATGAGGCCAAGTTAAACTGGTCTCCTCTACCTGAAAGTGATCCATGTCCCTCTAATCCCCACCTGTCTAAAAGCCTCTTACATGCCCGTATTGTATTTTTCTCCACCACCACAATCATCACCAGTAACGTATAGTGTGTCGGAAGGAACAGCAGATGCTGGGTTATCCCGAAGATAGACACAGAATGCTGGAGCAACTCAGCGGGACAGGCAGCATCTCTGGAGAGAAGGGATGGGTGAGTCACGCGGGTCAAAGGGAGAAGAGTCCAAACTGTGTACAGACAGCACTCGTAGTCGGGATGGAACCTGGATCTCTGGCGCTGTGAGGCAGCAACTCTACCGCTGCGCCACCGTGCAGACCTTTTGTGAGGACGGATGGAATACTGCGCTCCTTACTGCAAGTATAAATTCGGCACACACAATGACAAACTGACAAGTTGTAAATCAGGTACTATAGGGCCGGTGGCAAATTTTCTCTGCTTGAGGGGAGACCTGATTGAAGTATATAAAATTGTGAGAGGCATAGAGAGGGTAGACAGTCAGAACCCTCTTCCCAGGATGGAAATATTAAAAACGAAAGGGTGTATCTTTAAGGTGAGACGGGCAATGTTTAATGGAGATGTGCAGGGCAGGGAACGGTTACACAGGGAACGGTGAGTGGCTGGAATGTGCTGCTGGGGGTGGTGGTGGAGGCAGATACACCATGGTTGCATTTCAGAGACTTTTGGATATGCAGGGGAATGAGGGATATGGATGATGTGCAGGCAGATGAGAGCTAGTTTGGCACCGACATTGTGGGCTGAAGGGCCAGTTACTGCACTGCATGCTCTCTGTCCTGCGCTCTAATGGACGCGGCGACTTCAGCTGCTATCAAATTTGGCTGCGTGTCATGTGTTTGGAGAAAATCCCTAAGACTTGACCTTTCATTCTCTCTGCGACTTCTTGGATCCTGCTATTCAGCCTTGGCAGGAACTGCTTGTTGGTTTGGATGGATGTTGAGATTTTTATCCCCCAATTGTGATATTCATCTTTAATTGTCTTGATGCCTTGAAATTAAAGTTGCACGCAGTTCCCTCCTCCCGCTGCCAGACTGTTATGTACACTCTCTCATATAATCTCCAACTATTCTTACGAGGTAACCTTAACTGGATGCAAGTAGCACTGCTGCATCTCACTCTGTCCAGAGCACAGCTTCTTAATTCACACAATGAACTTGTTTACTGTGGATTAAAAAAAAAAGGTGAGATGTTCCAGATTGTAAAAAATGTTGGAAGACTCACATGCACGGTGGAAATATAATGAAAAGATTAAAAACAAGACTGAGGAGATAAGTATGGAAAGAGGCACATCTTATCAGGACCTGAAGCAGATAATGTGGAGGAACCCAGCTGGAAACTACAATGAATGAATGAATTAATTAATTAATTAATACTTTATTGTCACATGTTACAAGTCACAGTGAAATTCTTTATTTTGCATACCAAGGTATGCAAAGAGTTGTTACATAAAGGGCGCCGACATAGTTACAAAGTACCCCGCGCCAAGTCCGCCTTTGTTTCCCACCACCCCCATCACTCCGATCCCCGCCACGCTGGGTCCTCCTGTGTTTGCTCCCCCCTACCCTCACGGCGATTCCCCCCCACGCCGGGTCCTCCTGTGTCCGTACAAGGGTGGCACAGCAGTGCAACCGGTGGAGCTGCTGCCACACAGTGCCAGACACCAGGGTTCCATGTTGATCGATGGCCGGCGTGTGCTCGGTGGGCCAAAGGGCTTGTTCCGATGCTGTTTCTCTAAACCAAAATGTACGGGAATAGTAAGTGAGAAAAGGTGGCATATTGGAGAAATAAATGTTTCTGTGGAATTTGTACGTTCTCCCTGTGACCGCACGTTCTCCCTGTGCTCAGGTTTCCTCCCACATCCCGAAGACGTGCGGATATGTAGGTTAATTGAAAATGGCGCCAAACCTGACAATTCGTACCCTTTTTCCCCATTTCTATACATTTGTACTGTATCTAAGGTACTTGTGCTGAACTATTTGCAAAAAGGAATTTCACTGTGTACCCCAGTCATCATCATCGATGGTCACTCGTAACGAGTATGACTGTCATCTCCTCCCCATAGGGTCGTCTACTTGTGGGTCTGCAGATGTCTGCGATCCACACACCTTGGTGCAACGTGGGCAGTGGAGACTGGTGGTGGTTGGTAGACGTCGAACCCCCTTCTCTCTCTCCTTACGGTGCTGTCGCTTTTGTCTCTGCGACACAGCGTAGCTCCGTTTCATGACGTGCAGCTCCTTCCTGCACGGATTTCCTCCAGGAGTGCCTGTCCAGTACAATGTGCTCCCAGTACAAGTGACAATAAAGTACCATTAATCGATGAATTGGCCTCTGTAAAATCACCCCTCATGAACGGGTGATCGATGGTCGGCGTGGTCTCGGTGGGCAGGAGTGCCTGTTTCCATGTTGTTTTTCTAACCAAAAAAATGTATGGGGATAATATGAGAAAAGGGAGCATAGAGGAGAAATGAATGTGTGGGAAGGAACTGCAGATGCTGGTTTAAACTGAAGATAGACGCAAAAAGCCAGAGTAAGAGCGGGACAGGCAGCATCTCTGGAGATGTATGAATGTATCTCTGCTCACTACTTACTCTCTTACTTTCTGCCGCACGACTGCTAATTCCTGCTTGATTTAGAAAATGAACCAAATGATACGTCGTCTCCATCTTTGTTGCTTTGATTTTGTCTTAAGTTTTAGCTGCTTTTAATTAGCATGTAAAAATCTGGAGACATTCCCATGGTTCTCAATTACATCGCAAGGTATTTATTAGAACTGTATGCTCCTCTGCCTACGTTTATATTGCCACGATTTACTTCTCTTATTGCTGGTTAGGTTAATTTTGAGGATCTGGTGATTTTATTGGAATTTTTCAAAGTGTCTGATTCTGATGCTTTGCTGTAAGTACAGAATAAGAAAAAAGACCAGATTTTGCTCTTTGTTTCACGTTGAAATATGGAGTGGCCTGCCTGGCTCAAAAGGTGGATTAAAGGGAACCCTATGGGAGGTATGCGTATTAATATATTCAAAATATATTAGAGATTAGAATCCTTCCCTTCCTCCACTCTCCCCTTCAGATTCCAGCTACATATGGACATATGACATTTCTAGGTAGAAGGAATGGGTGGCGTTTCGGGTTGAGACCGTGAAGAAGAGCCTCGACCTGAAACTTCACCCATTCCTTCGATCCAGAGATGCTGCCTGTCCCGCTGAATTACTCAGGCATTTTGTGTCTCTCTTCGGTGTAAACCAACATCTGCAGTTCCTTCCTCTACATGCGATATTTCTAGCAGTGATGAGGTCAAGAAATGGCCATCGGAAGCAATTTAGAAAGTTTAAGGGTGATGTGTGGAGCATGTTTTTTACACAGAGCATGCCCGAAACGAGTTGCCAAAGATGATGGTGGAGTCAGATACGGTAGTGGTGTTTAAAAGCCTTTTAGATAGACATGGATGTACAGGGAATGGAGGGAATGGAGGGATCTGCATCATGCGCAGGCAGAGGAGATTAGTTTACCTTGGACTGTGTTCAGTACCGATATTATGCGCTGAAGGGCCTGTTCCTGTGATGCATTTAAAAAAAAATATATTTTTATTAGAAGTAATGTACAGTAGTATAAACCGAGAATAACATAATACATTTCATGTACAACTTCTTATTTAAAAATTTAATAATAGAGAAGTAACAGAAGCAAGAAAAAGAGAGAAAGAGAAAGTTAGGTAAGGTAGTGATATTGATAGTTCGTGAAAAAGTAGAGAGAAAGAGCCCATAAAGATGTAACGCACGAGAAAGAGAGAAAAAAATAAAAAAATAAATAAAATAAAAATAGGAAAATAAAACAAAGAAAAAATAAAAAGAAAATTATAAGGTCTTCGTATCTTGACACACCCCTCACCCGGTTCTGAAACAGTTTATTTCCAGGGTTATGTTGCACCATATGCTTGTAATAAGTCGATAAAGGGAGACCAGATCTTTAAGAATTGGTCAGATTTGCCTGCTAGGACGAATCTCATATCTTCGAGGTGCAACATTTCAGACATATTTGAAATCCACATTTTAAGTGTTGGTGTGGGTGCATTTTTCCAGAATTTTGGTATACGTTTTTTTGCCGTTATTAAGCCATAATTAAGGAAACTCTTTTGGAACGAAGTCAGCTCAAAGCCGACTTCCATTGTTCCAAAGAGAATCGTTTTTCTGATGTGTAAGAATGAACTGCACATGCTGGTGAGTAACTCAGGAGTAATGTTAAGGGCCTGTCCCACTTGGCAATTTTTTTCAGCGACTGCCGGCGTCATATCAGGGTGGCCAAAAGATTTTGAACATTTTAAAATCCAGCGACAAAAAGATGTTGCGACACTTTAAAAAACACCGCACGGCAATAAGTCATCGCGCCACGTCACAAATTTTGCGGTGACCTGATACGTCAGTCAATGATGCCAGCAGTCGCCGAAAAAATCGCCAAGTGGGACAGGCCCTTTATACTTTTGTTAATGTTCATAGTATTAGTAAAGTAATAGGTTGACAATGGAGTAACTCGGTGGGACAGGCAGCATCTCTGGATAGAAGGAATAGCTGCTGCCTGTCCCGCTCAGTTACTCCAGCATTTTGTGTCTATACTTTTCTAAGTTCTAATATGGAAAGAAATTGTTCCCTCAGGAACAAAGAGTCGGAAACAGAGGGCAACCAAGTTAATTGTTTGATTGAGTTTATAGTGGTGATGTTAGAAAGCTTCTCGCACATAATGCAGTTAAAATTCTGCAACTCTCACCCTCAGACACTTACTGAGTTAAGAGGAGTCAATGGAGAATTTCAATAATATATCACATTTGATATGATATTTCTAGCAGTGATGAGATCAAGAAACGGCCATCTAAAGCAACGGGCATCAAAAGAAACGACCATCATGAAACGGCCATAAAAGCTAGTATCATTAAGAGTAAGCACAAAGGTATGGGATTGTTGTAAAGCCCATTTGCTTCACTGACGCCTTTCAAGGCATGAAATCTACCAGTTCTACCCAGACTGGCCTTGAATATGAAACAACCTATTCATCAATGGACTCTTAAAACGATGCAAAGTGCTGGAGTAACTTAGTCGGTCAGGCAGCATCTCTGGATAGTAGACGTTTCAGGTCGGGTCCCTTCTCCAGTACCCTCATTTTTAGGTCAATAAATGTCAATGTTGCCTCTCATAAGGTCAAAAGTAATAGGAGCATAATTAGGCCATTCGGCCATCGTCTACTGCGCTGATCTGTCTGTCTCTCCTAACCCCATTCTCCCCATAACCCCTGACACCCGTACTATCTCTGCCTTAAAAATATCCATTGACAGCCTCCACAGCCTTTTGTGGCAAAGAATTCCACAGATTCACCACCCTCTGACTAAAGAGATTCCTCCTCATCTCCTTCCTAAAATTCTCTACTTTCCAGGAATGAATAAAAGTTGTATAACCAGGGTGGAATAACGTGGAGAAGGTGTTGTTTTGGGTTAGATTAGAATATCTGCAAGTGTCTTTGAGTGACATGGGAAAGTAATGCATTGTGTAGAGACTCGCAGATAATATGGAGATCAATGGCTTACAGCCAATGATAGTCAGTACGTGTAGGAAGGAACTGCAGATGCTGGTTAGCACTGAAGATAGACACAAAATGCTGGAGTAACTCAGCAGAACAGGCAGCATCTCTGGAAGGAAGGAATGGGTGACGTTTCGGGTCAGGACCCTTCTTCAGCTAAGAGTCAGGGGAGATGGAGACACAGAGATATGGAAGAGTAAGGTGTGAAACCTGAATGGATCAAGGAAAATGTAGAATAGATCATAGTTAGCTAGGGGTAGGTGACAATGAGGGCATACAAAGCTAAAATGTCATTAGGAAGACAGTCAGAATGGTCGGAGAACTAGAATGGGGGCGGGATGGAGAGAGAGGGAAAGCAAGGGTTACTTGAAGTTAGTGAAGTCAATGTTCATACCGTTGGGGTGTAAACTGCCCAAGCAAAATATGAGGTGCTGTTCCTTCTATTTGCGCCGGGTACTTTGTGTGTTCCCCCTGTGAATTTAGATTTTTGTGTGGGGTTTCCTCCGGGTGCTCCAGTTTCCTCCCATATCCCAATGCCCTGTAGGTTTATAGCCTCTGTAAATTGTCCCCCAGTGTGTAGGGAGTGGACACGAAAGTGTGATAACATAGAACTAGTGCTGGCATGGACTTGGTGAGCCGAAAGGCCTGTTTCCCTGCTATATCTTGGACTGAATCATTAAAGAAAAACTCCGTCTTTCTATTTTATACACCTTCAAGAAGCCCAACACCTCCTCCTTCTTAATCTCAAACTGCCCTCGCACATTACTCTTCTTTTAGTTTGCCTGCTGAATGGTACAAGTAATTCTTTTTTCTCTCGCAGGAATCTATATCAACTTGCAGATTTGCACAGAGAGTTGCACTGATCAAGAATGAAGCTATTCTGAACGAAGAAATTGATCCCAGATTGGTAAGATACAAAATACGTTTGCAGAGTTAAGGAAAAGCTGTCTGGTCAATGAGATTTATTGTAATTTGGGGGAAACTGTTTCCCTGTTATGTGCGCAGAACTCTTAATAATATGTACACATTGAATTTCACTTCTGAAATCAGGCACGTTAAAAGATCTATTTGCCTTTCATAGAGACATAATTGGAAGAAAAATAATTTCTGGAAATTCAGCCAAGATGCGAGAGAAGACGGATTTTAGTTTATTAGTTTATTAAAGGTTTTTGTTGCGTGCTATCCAGTCAACAGAAAGACAATACATGATTACAATCGAGCCATTGACAGCGTCTAGATACATGATAAGGGAATAATGTTTGGTGTACTTGAGGGCAACTTTCTCATTTGAGGGTGATGGATATATGGAATGAGCTGCCAGGGGAGGTAGTTGAGGTAGGCACAAATGCACCATTTAAAAGACACTTTTTAAGGGCAGCACGGTGGCACAGCAGTAGAGTTGCTGCCTTACACCGCCAGAGACCCAGGTCTATCTGTACGGAGTTTGTACGTTCTCCCCGTGACCTGGTGGGTTTTCCCCAGCTCCGGTTTCCACCCACACTCCAAAGACGTACAAAGACAAAAAGCAGCCAACATCATCAAGGACCCACACCAGTCCTGGCCACGCACTCATCTCCAGCTACCATCGGGCAGAAGGTACAGGAGCCTGAGATCTGTTACATCCAGGTTCAGGAACAGCTACTTCCCCACAGCCATCAGGCTATTAAACTCGCCAACAAACAGACTCTGAATTGTTCCAGCCTATTGCACTTTATCTGCTTATTTATGTGTGTATTGAACTGAACTGTTCGGTATTTAAGCTTACAATATTCTGTTGTGCTGCAGCAAGCAAGAATTTCATTGTCCTATCTGGGACACATGACAATAAACTCTCTTGACTTGACTTGGTATAGTTGTAAATTGTCCCTAGTGTGTGTGGGATTGTGTTCATGTGTGTGGATCACTGGTCTGTGCAGAATCGGTGGGCCGAAGGGCCTGTGTCCGTGCTGGATCTCTAAACACTTGGACAAGTACATAGATAGGAAAGGTTTAGAGGGATAGAGGCCAAAGGCACGCAAATGGGACTAGCTTAGTGGGGCATGTTGTTCACCATGGACGAGTTGGGCCGAAGGGCCTGTTTCCATGCTGTACAACTCTTTGACTCATAGCAGTAAGCAACCTATTACATAACCCTTGTCCTAGCACACTGCACAGTGCATTGGTGTACCAGGACAGTAGATCGTGCAAGTAGATTGATCTAGAGGGTTAAACTGTGGTATTGTAAGTACAGCGTGGCTAGGTTACACTGACGAGAAAGTCTGCTGGATTTTCATGGAGCATAACGCAAAAGAATTATGGTTATTCAGGTTTAGGATTATTATTGTAACGTGTACCAAGGTACAGTGAAAAGCTTTGGTTTCGTATGCTATCCAAACAGATCAGATAATGCTATACATGAATCCAATCAAGTTAAACTCAGTACAATTGAGCAAAGGGGAAGATACAGAGTGCAGAATATAGTTCTCAGCATTGTATCGCACCAGTTCCAGAGACCAATGTCCAATGTCCGCAATGGGGTAGCGATGAATCGGACAGTACCTCAGCTTATGGGAATACTGTTTAGAAGCCTGATATCCAAGGGTCCCCGCACATTAACTAGCGACGATTTACATTTATACCAAGACTATTAGCCTACATACCTGTACGACTTTGGAGTGTGGGAGGAAACCGAAGATCTATGTCACGGGGAGAACGTACAACTCTGTTAGTTAAACGCTGTAAAAACGGTACGACAAGACGAGATTCGAACTCGGTGATTTACGACTCGGGGCTCTCGACATTTTTCAACATGTTGAATAATCTTCACGAGCTTACCTGCCATTAGCGAGTCTTCCCGAAAAACGAGTCTTCCGTGCTTACATTAGCGAGTCTTCCCTACCTTCATTAGCGTTACGACTAAGAGACGTCCTGAGCTCCGACGTAACGTTATTTTCCGTGCTTACCACGAGTTAGTAGCTCAAACTGTCTGTAACCGACCACCTGTTCCTGAGCACATTTTAAATCGGCTGAATGTTCTGTTAGATGGAGCAGGGAGAAGAAAGAACATCCGGCGTGTGACGCGATGTAGAGTTAGTACATCATGGCTAAAAGCTATGTCATCTGCAACCCTGTGATGTTTTGTTTGATGAACAAAAGACAATTATCCTCACTACGAAGAAGACACATGCTGGAGCAACTCAGGCAACATCTCTGGAGAGAAGGAATGGGTGACGTTTCTGGTTGAGACCGTTGTTCAGACTAGAGTCAGGGGAAGCTAGCCTGAAGAAGGATCTCGACACGAAACGTCAGCCATTCCTTCTCTCCAGTTACTCCAGCAATTAAACCAGCATCTGCAGTTCCTTTCTACACACTATCCTCACTACACCTGGGAGTATTTAGTCCTCCATTATTGTTACTATCGCTACATAACATATTATTTTCCCATTTCCACATTACTCTTTGTCAGAACTAATGTTCCTGCCATTTTGACTGGGACAGCACTTCATAGGTATATTATTGACCAGAAAGCACTTTGGGACTTCTCAGGCCGTGGATGGCACTATCAATGCAAGTCTTTCTTCATATTGTAGACATTGGAATCAAGTTACATATCTTTCAGTGTATATTTTATATTGCGGATTTATGAGGCCCCTGCTTTCTAAAGCAAACCCTCAGTTCAATCACCCAATAAATATATTTGAAACGACAGGAAGAAAAGTGTGCAAAAATAAACACGTCTTCCAGTGTGTGTGTTCTCATTCATTGTGTGGTTTAGAAGCCGAAGAACGCATTGAAGCTTTTCATGTTATATATGCCAGAGCACTAAATAATCTTTACTTTGGAAAAATATCTTATTTTAGGAACTTGGCTTAATTTTTCTTACAATGATCTTTTTTAAAGAGACTACTTTCTTTGCGTCCCCATTGCTGTGTCTGAGGCAATATCGCTTTTTGGTCCCATACAAGATCTGGAAATTCTCAGCCGTCTGGCAGTACCTGTGGAGAGAGAAATAGAGCTATTGTTTCAGATTGATGGCCTTTCATCGCTATTTGCTTTGTACCTTCTTGCAAATTAACCCCAGCTTTGCCACAAAAGGAAGAGCGTTATGAGAAGGGAGCTCCCAGCGAGCGCTGCGCCAATGCAGAAGGGAACTGCCAGCGAGCGCTGCACTAGTGGAGTGGGGAGCTCCCAGCGAACGCTGCACCAATGCAAAAGGGAACTCCCAACAAACGCTGCACCAGTGCAGTAAAGGGCCTGTACCACCAGCATGCAATTGCATGCGTCTAGCGCGACCAAGCGTGGTCGCTTGAGGCGTACGGCCTCGCGGGGCCGGTCCCACTTCGATCGGTGGAGGCGTATGGAGTTGTGCGGGGCTGGTCCCGACATCGCGCGGGGCTCCAAAAATCTTGCACTGTCCGAAAATCCCGCGCGCCAATGGTCTGTTGGCCCACAGGCGCATTGAGGACGTACGCAGCGTCTCGATGGACGTATGCAGCGTCTTGACGTCGTACGCAGCGTTTTGCCTCCAGCCCAGCTGATTGGTGAGTATGATGTCAGGACCAGCCCCGCACAACTCCATACGCCTCTGCGGTTCGAAGTGGGACTGGCCCCGCGAGGCCGTGTGCCTCAAGCGACCACGTTTGGTCGCGCTAGACGCATGCTGGTGGGACAGGCCCTTAAGGAGATCCCAGCAAGCGCTGCGCCAGTGCAGTAGGGAGTTCCTGGCGAGCGCTGCACCAGTGCAGTAGGGAGTTTCTGGTGAGCGCTGCACCAGTGCAATAGTGAGCTCCTGGCGAGCGCTGTGTAGCCGAGTTGGTCCAGGCCAGGCCATCGACGTGGAGCCGTCCAGGTCCAGGCCCGTCTGCTGGCAGAGCGAGGATAGGAAAGACGTTGGCGAGCGAGAGGGAGATCGACGATCAAGGGGGCCGTCAGTGAGAGTGGAGAGGTATCACCCGCGTGAGTACCGACAGCCGGTGAAGGACGTGCTGCTGTGAACAAAGAGGGACCTGGCGTGGGGGAAGGGGCTGCCGAGAATTAAGAGGGACTGGAGGGGGAGGAAGAGGGACCATACAGTGCATTCAGAAAGGATTCAGACCCCTTCACTTTTTCCACATTTTGTTACGTTACAGCCTTATTCTAAAATGGATTAAATTCATTTTTTTTTATCATCAATCTACACACAATACCCCATAATAAAAAAGCATAAACAGGTGTTTAGAAATTTTTGCAGTTATTAAAAATAAATAACTGAAATATCACATTTCCATAAGTATTCAGACCCTTTGTTGAGGCACCTTTGGCAGCGATTCGAGCAGGGGAGGGCAACCTTGTTCTGCATAGGGACCGGGACTCATGTCTGTGAGCGGATGGCGGGCCACATCTATCACGTGTACATATGGATCCTGCCCCTTCGAGGACGCCACTCACACTCACTCGTCCCCAGCCTATTGACAACCCCGATCCAGATCATAGAGCGGATCTTTGATCCCGGACAGTGAAGCCTAGACTCAGAAGGTGAGAGGCCAAACGCAGGATGCTGTACAGCCAGAGCTAGGCGCAGGCGTTCTTGCATCACCACGCCTGGACGCCTCGGGCCCGTGAGGTACCGAAGATGATGGAAGTCGGCGGGCCGGATAATTACGGAAGAAAAAGTACGCCTGCGAGCCGGATTATTTCGGCCCAGCGGCCGTAGGTTGCCGACCCCTGGATTACAGCCTCAAGTCTTCTTATGTATGACGCTACAAGCTTGGCACACCTGTATTAGGGTAATTTCTCCCATTCTTCTCCGCAGATCCTCTCAAGCTCTGTCAGGTTGGATGGGGAGCGTCGATGCACAGCTATTTTCAGGTCCCTCCAGAGATGTTCGATCAGGTTCAAGTCCAGGCTCCGCTGGGCCACTCAAGGACATCCACAGACTTGTCAAAAAGCCACTCCCGCGTTGTCTTGGCTGTGTGCTTAGGGTCGTTCTCCTGTTGGAAGGGGAACCTCCGCCCCAGTCTGAGGTCCTGAACGCTCTGGAACAGGTTTTCATCAAGGATCTCTCTCAGGCACGTGCCGTCAGGGTGGGCAAGGTAGGCAGTGCCTACCCTGACTAAAATTATAAAATAGTAATTATTTTATATATAAGTATAATATATATATAAAATATATATAAAACATATATAAAATGGTCATAAATAGTAAAGTCACGGGAGAATTATGCCTCCCTAAGAGATCAATCTCTTAGGGAGGCATAATTCTCCCGTGCCTTTCATCAGCAGTACGTTTTAAACGCGGAAGTATGAGGTACTCACGTGCTGTCAACGCTGCTTCAAGCCATCAGTGGGAACGGTCCGTAAAGGCAGCTGCAACTCTGCCTTTACACCGCGGACTGCGTGCATGTGCTGCGTTGCGCACCAGCCTACTGCGCATGCGCATGCACAAGTTTCTTAGCGGGCTTTTCAAGGGTGGATAGTGATTACCTGAAGCGTTTCACGAAGCAACCTTATGGATATTTTTGCTGCAGAATGGATTTTGTGCACAAATAATATGGTAAGTAATTTTTTTTGAGCTATATGTTTTTAAATACTTTATTAAGAGATAGGACCTATTGAAAACAAATTACATGATAAAAGTCGAGGGAACAATCTGCGCATGCGCGGTTTCCACGATTTAAAAATAGCCGAATGACAGTTCACCGGGGAGGGACCAATGTGCGCATGCGCAGTTTCACGATTTAAAAAAAGCCGACTGACAGCTCACCGGGGAGAGAATAATCTGCGCATGCGCGGTTTTCAAGATTTTTAAAAGCCACTGCCCACCCTGGCTGATTACTCACGGCACGTGCCTGATCTCTCTGTACTTTGCTCCGTGCATCTTTCCCTCGTTCCTGACTAGTCTCCCAGTTGCTGCCGCTGAAAAACATCCCCACAGCATGATGCTGCCACCACCATGCTTCACCGTAGGTATGGTATTGGCCAGGTGATGAGCGGTGCCTGGTTTCCTCCAGACGTGACGCTTGGCATTCAGGCCACAGTGTTCAATCTTGGTTTCCTCAGACCAGAGAATCTTGTTTCTCATGGACTAAGAGTACTTTAGGTGCCTTTTGCAAACTCCAAGCAGACTGTCATGTGCCTTTTACTGAGAAGTGGCTTCCGTCTGGCCACTCTACCATAAAGGCCTGATTGGTGGAGTGCTGCAGATATTGTTCAAAATGCCGGTGACGCCCCGTGTCTCCCTTGGATCAGCAAACTCTACCTTACCTTCCTTCTTGTTTTGAGTCTGCTCACCCGGAGCAGTCTCACTATGATCCACTATGGCCGGCAGGAACTTTTAAATCTCGGTTCCTGCGGCTATAGCGTTCCCCCGGTCGATTTTCCGGACGAACTCCGGCTCCCTCCTGCACTCACCTTCACCACAGAGCTGCAGGGCGGATCCGCGGAGCTGCAGGATGGCGAATCTGTGGAGCTGCGGGGTGGTAGACCTGAGGACCGCACCAAGTCGGCCCGGGCGTCCGGAGAGGACAAGACACTGGAGAGGACAAGACACTGGACAAAGTCTACACCAACATGGCTGAAGCGTACAAAGCCAGCCCCCTCCCCCACCTTGGTCAGTCTGATCACTTATCATTGTTCATGCTCCCTAAGTACTCCCCACTCATCAGACACGTTAAACCCACAGTGAGGACAGTCAAGGTTTGGTCAGATGAAGTGGACTCCACACTCCAGCAGCGTTTTGGTGACACTGACTGGGATGCGTTTGGAGCTCAGGCCACCCTTGACTCCCACACTGACATTGACACCTATACTTCCTCTGTTCTGGACTTCATCAACTCCTCCATCAACAGTGTCACCACTCTCAAACACATCACCACATACCCGAATCCAAAGCCATGGATGAACAGCGAGGTCAGGCGACTGCTGAAAGCACGGGACTCGGCTTTCAGGTCAGGCGATGCCCGTGCCTATAGTTCATCGAGGGCCAATCTGAAGAGGGGCATCAAGAACGCCAAACACAGATACAAGCTGCGGATCGAGGAACACTTCGACAGCAACTCCGAACCCCGACGCATGTGGCATGGCATCCAGGCCATCACTGACTACAGAGCCACCAACTCCACCCCCACTTCCAGCGACGCATCCTTCCTCGAGGAACTCAATCCCTTTTACGGCCACTTTGAAAGGGACAACCAAGAGTTGGCCATCAAGGCTGTGCTCCCCGATGACCACCAGCCCCTCACACTCAACCCCTACGACGTGCACGTGGCACTGAGTAGGATCAATGTACGTAAGGCTGCCGGCCCTGACGGCATCCCCGGGCGCGTCCTCAGGACCTGTGCTGCACAGCTGACAGACTTCTGGACTGACATCTTCAACCTGTCACTTGCCCAGGCAGTTGTCCCCACGTGCCTTAAAACTACCTCCATCGTGCCAGTGCCAAAACACTCCACTGCGGCGAGCCTCAACGACTTCCGCCCAGTTGCACTCACCCCTATCATCGCCAAGTGCTTTAGAAAGGCTGGTCATGGCACACCTCAAATGCTGCCTACCTCCCACTCTGGACCCCTACCAGTTTGCATACCGCAAGAACAGGAGCACGGAGGATGCCATTTCAACGGCACTCCACTCCGCCCTCTCTCAGCTTGACAACAGAAACACTTCTGTGAGAATGCTGTTCATCGACCACAGCTCAGCATTCAACACCATTATCCCCTCGAAATTGATCGCCAAACTCGATGACCTGGGCATCAACCCCTCCCTCTGCAATTGGTTACTGGACATTCTAACCAACAGACCACAGTCTGTTAGGTTGGATAACCACTCCTCTTCTACCCTCACCCTGAACACTGGCGTACCCCAGGGCTGCGTGCTGAGCCCCCTCCTCTACTCCCTCTTCACCTACGACTGCATACTGTATATGGTACCAACACCATCATCAAGTATGCAGATGACACGACGGTGATTGGCCTCATCAGCGACAACGATGAGTCGGCCTACAGGGAGGAGTTTCAGCTCCTAACAGCATGGTGTGCCGACAATAACCTGGCCCTCAACTCCAAGAAGACCAAGGAGCACATTGAGGACTTCAGGAGATCGAGAGGCTGCACGCACAACCTCATCCATATCAACGGGACGGAGATGGAACGTGTCTCCAGCTTCAGGTTCCTGGGGGTCAACATCTCCGATGACCTCTCCTGGACCCACAACACATCCTCGTTGATCAAGAAGGCTCACCAGCGTCTCTTCTTCCTGAGGAGACTTAAGAAGGTCCACCTGTCTCCCCAGATTCTGGTGAACTTCTACCGCTGCACCACGAGAGCATCCTTACCAACTGCATGACAGTATGGTATGGTGACTGCTCTGTTGCCGACCGGAAAGCTCTGCAGAGGGTGGTGAAGATCGCCCAACGCATCACAGGCTCCTCACTCGTCTCCATTGAGTCTGTCCATAGTAAACGATGCCTGCGCAGGGTGCACAGCATCGCCAGGGACAGCTCACACCCCAACCATAGACTGTTTACCCTCCTCCCATCGTGGAGATGCTACAGGTCCCTCCGCTGTCGCACCAGCAGGCTCAAGAACAGCTTCTTCCCTGCGGCTGTCACACTTCTCAACGCTGCACCTCAATGACTGCCTGTCTCCACCCCCCCCCGGACTATCCAATCACCAGAAAATTGCACGGATACCACTGTATATGTATAGATGTATATACTCATATTACTGCGCAATTACTTGGTTATTCGTAAGTTCGCCCTCTGGAGATACCAACTGCATTTCGTTGTCTCTGTATTGTACACTGCACAATGACAATTAAAGATTTGAATTGAATTGAATTGATTGTTGTGCTTCTGGATGGTTCTCCCATCTCCACAGAGGAATTCTGGAGCTCTGTCGCAGTGACCATCGGGTTCTTGGTCACCTCCCTGACCAAGGCCCTTCTCCCCCGATTGCTCAGTTTGGCCGGGCGGCCAGCTCTATGAAGAGTCCTGGTGGTTCCAAAGTTCTTCCATTTCAGAATGACAGAGGCCACTGTGCTCTTTGGTACCTGCAATGCTGCAGAAATTGTTTTATTCCCTTCCCCAGATCTGTGTCTCGACACAATCCTGTCTCGGAGGTCTACGGACAATTCCTTCAAATTCATAGCTTGGTTTGTGCTCTGACATGCACTGTCAACTGTGGGACCTTATGTAGACAGGTGTGTGCCTTTCCAAATCATGTCCAATCAATTTAATTTACCACTGGTGGGCTCCAATCAAGTTGTAGACACATCTCAAGGATAATCAATGGAAACAGGATGAACCTAAGCTCAATTTTGAGTGTCATTGCAAAGGGTCTGAATACTTACGTAAATATGTTATTTATTTTGTAACACCTCCTTGCAAATATAGTTTATCTTGATTTAAGTTTGACACGGACATTGTGGGCTGAAGGGCCTGTTCCTGTGCTGTACTGTTCTATGTATGACTCAAAACATTGCGACGTGGGCCTGGTGTCGATATTCAGGACTCGTAGGTAATTTTCCCCAGACTTTTCCATTGTATCCACACCTATGGCGCACTGCGCTTAATCTCTCCTTTGCATCACTTGCTGTACTCGTGTGTGGTGTGATTTGCCTGGATCGCTCGCCAAACGAAATACTTCACTGTACCTCGGTGCACGCGACACGAATTCCAACACCAATAGCCCGTAAACGAGACTGGAATATTGGCCGCTGCACTTGATTTTGTTGGCATTACACTGACAGTTTATTGCTTTGCTGGTCTGTCAGGCAACTGGTGGCTCGGTGGCGCAGCGGTAGAGTTGCTGCCTTACACCGCTTACAGCGCCGGAGACCCGGGTTCGATCCCGACTGCGGGCGCTGTCAGAACGGAGTTTGTACGTTCTCCCCGTGACCTGTGTGGGTTTTCTCCGGGTGCTCTGGTTTCCTCCCACATTTTCCGGTACGTATCCTTAGGGTTACAGAAACCCATCATAGGATGCCACTGCCACTCGCTTCAGAGTCGCTCAATTGAGTACAGACCTGGATCTAACCTGTGAACTTTCTGGCTCTGCTGCTTCTTCTGCCCTCAGCTATAAACTGAACCACTGCAAAACAGGATCCGTAAATGTTCCAAGTCTGTATACTTTCCATATGTATCGGTAAGTCATACCACTGAACGAGTGATCCAGAGAATATGTGTGTATCATGTTACAGGTAGTTCCACTAGAACAGAAGAGTTGTGTTCCTCACAAACCTCCTGTTACAGAAAATCACGTTCTGCTATAACATCATAATTGTCCCATTACAGGAAACGTTTTGGAGAGGGTGCAGAGGATGTTTATAGGCATGCTGCCTGGATTAGAGGGTTTCAGCTGCAGGGTGAGGTTGGGTAGACTTGGATTGTTTTCTTTAGAACACCAGAGGCTGAAGAGAAAGTTGATAGGAGTATATGATGCGAGGCATGGATAGGGTGGACAGTGAGAACCCCTTTTCCCAGAGTGGAAATGTCCAACACTAGAGGGCAGAGTGAGAAGATGAGAGGGTGAAAAGTTTAATGGAGATGTGGGGGGGCAAGTTTTTTTTTACACAGGGTGGTGGGAACGCGCTGCCAGGGGTGGTGGTGGAGGCAGATATGATAATGCGTTTAAGAGGCTTTTAGATAAACACATGGAAGTGCAGGGAATGGAGGGAAATGCACAGGCAGAGATTAGCTTAACTTGGCATCATGTTTGGCACAAACCCGTTGGGCTGAAAGGCCTGTTCTTGTGGCTGTTTTTTTTGTTCTAGTTGTGTTACAGAAACCTTGTGTGATAGAAAATCGCGTAACAAAGGGGGCTAAGGGCGGTAAGTTACAGTCTTGCAATACCAAACGTTATTTTTCACACGGAATTTTCCAAAATAGAGGTGTGGTTTGGTTTAGAGACGCAGCGCAGAAACAGGCCCTTCCCCCCCAGCGAGTCCACACCGACCGGCGACAAATTACAATTTTTTACCAAAGCCAATTACTTGCAAACCTGTAGGAGTGGGGGAAGAAACTGAACATCTCGGAGAAGACCCACCCGGTCGCAGGGAGAACGGACAAACTCCGTACAGACAGAACCAAACCCGGGTGTCTGGCGCTGTGAGGCAGTGGCTCTAACACTGCGCCACCGTGCTGCCCCTATCCAAACGGATCAGCTATTGTATACATAAATATTGATTCGTACAGTGTGGAAACGGGCCCTTCGGCCCAATTCCAGCGCTGTAAGGCACCAAATCTATCGCTGCACACAGTGCCAACCTTTTTAAGCAGGTCTTTGTAGGTAGTATGAGTTATTTCTATTACTGTTTAAAATACTGTATGTCTAATTCTATGACTCTTCTTCAGTATTATCTGACAACTTAGCAGAGCTAACAGTCCTACTATACCCCTGCAAAGAATTAAAAAAGGCATCAACGATTCAAAATGTTTCACCATCATCTTCTCACGGCAGATTAGAAAGGCTGATAAATGGCATCCATGTCAAGAGGCAAGAATGTTTTATTGTCATTTTGACGTGAGAAACTAGAGAGGAAATAGCAGGAGCCCTTGTTGAAATTTACGAGCCGTCATTAAACACAGGAGACGTGCACGTGTAGCTGGCCGGTGTGGGCACGTTGGGCCGAAGGGCCTGTTACCGCACTGTATCACTCTGTGACTCTATGGTAGACAAAAATGCTGGAGGAACTCAGCGGGTGAGGCAGCGTCTATGGAGAGAAGGGTCTGGACCCGAAACGTCGCCTATTCCTTCGCTCCATACATGCTGCCTCACCCGCTGAGTTCCTCCAGTATTTTTGTCTACCTTCGATTTTTCCAGCAACTACAGTTCCTTCTTAAACATTATGAATCTGTACCAAATTGGAACAGTGAAATCCCTACTTGCAGCAGCACAACAGGTTTGTAAACACCGTGCTCAATAGATAGTGAACAAATATAAAAAAGTTCAATAAATAAATACAGATAAATAAATAAATACGATGAATACAGAGCAAAAAACAAAACAATGCCCAAAGCCCCACGTGCAACCAAAGCAGTTGGCAGTTTGTTTTAGTTGGAGGTTGTAGTGTTCAATAGCCTGATGGTCGCAGGGAAGAAGCTGTTCCTGAAGCTGGACGTTACAGTTTTCAGACTCCTGTACCTTCTTCCCGATGGCAGGGATGAAATTAGTGAGAGGCCAAGGTGATGTGGGTCCCTGACGATGGTGGCTGCCATTTTGAGACAGTGTCTCCTGTAGATCTCTTCGATGGCGGGGTGGTCAATACCCATGATGGACCGGGGCAGAGATTGTAATCTCCTTTGTTCTTGAGCGCTTGACTTGCTGAACCAGGCTGTGATGCAACCAGTCAAGGTGCTCTCAACTAGTGTACTTGCAGAAGTTCAAGAGGGTATATACAGTGACATCCCCGCATCCCCACAAGCTTCTGAGTAAATGGGGGTGTTGTTGGGCTTTCATTATGTTTGCATCAATGTGCTGTATCCAGCACAGATCTTCAGAGATGTGCACGCCCAGGAATTTGAAGTTGTTGACTCTCCCCACCACCGAGGTCCCATCGATGAAGACAGGTTTGGATCCTTGGCCTTTCCCTTCCAAAGACAACAATCAGCTCCTTGCTTTTACTGACATTGAGAGCAATGTTGTTGTTTAACGATGGTGCTACAACAGTATCTGGCTACACAGTGTCATGGGTATAGAGGTACATGCGCAAATAGAAAGACCGCCAAACCGAAAGATAACAAGATCAGAGTTTTAGTTATGTACAGATAGATACTCTTTTAAAGCAGGTGGGAACCTTAGACCTCAGTAATGGGAGGTCGAAGATGTCCAGCCAGTTGGTCCGTGCAGGTTTTGAGGACGTGTTCAACTACACCATCAGGTCCAGGGGTGGAAGATTGCAACCTTCACGTGGTCCGCCCTGTTTCGACTAAAGCAATCAACTCGACGTGCATAAACGGAAGATCAAATAGAACAAGTTGTCCGACAGCTTTAGGCTGTGCACGCCACACGAAAGAAGATCAGGTCAAGACGCTTTCCGAGGGTTCACCCTCATGAAGGATCTTCTCATCTGGGACTCGGTAACGAATATTGTGATACCATCGGGGGGCAATGGGGGCCCGAGAAGACACAACAGTATTCTCCCTATCAAAGCACACCCGGAATGCATTGAGATAATCAAGTCAAGTCAAGTCAAGAAAGTTTATTGTCATGTGTCTCGGATAGGACAATGAAATTCTTGCTTGCTGCAGCACAACAGAATATTGAAGGCATAAATGCAGAACAGATCAGTGTGTCCATATACCATAGAAAATATATACACACATAAATAAACTGGTAAAGTGCAATAGGCTGTTATAGTTCAGAGTTTGTTTGAGTTGAGTTTAACAGTCTGATGGCTGTGGGGAAGAAGCTGTTCCTGAACCCGGATGTTGCAGATTTCAGGCTCCTGTACCTTCTACCTGAAGGCAGCGGGGAGATAAGTGAGTGGCCAGGATGGTGTGCGTCCTTGATGATGCTGCCAGCCTTTTTGAGGCAGCGACTGCGATAGATCCCCTCGATAGAAGGGAGGTCAGAGCCAATGATGGACTGGGCAGTGGTCACAACTTTTTGCAGCCTTTTCCGCTCCTGGACGCTCAAGTTGCCGAACCAAGCCACGATGCAACCAGTCAGCATGCTCTCTACTGTGCACCTATAGAAGTTCGAGAGAGTCCTCCTTGACATACTAACTCTCCGTAATCTTCTCAGGATCATCTGGCCGTGACACTCTGCCTTACAGTGCCAGAGACCCGGGTTTGATATTGGCTACGGATGCTTATCTCTAAGGAGTTTGTACGTTCTCCCCGTGACCTGAGTGATACGCTGCCTTACAGTGCCAGAGACACGGGTTCAATATTGGCTACGGGTGCGTATCTTTATGGAGTTTGTACGTTCTTCCCGTGACCTGCGTGGGCTTTCTCTGCAATCTTCGGTTTCCTCCCACCCCCCAAAGACGTACAGGCTTGTGGGTTGGTAAATGTAAAAAATGTCCCTCGTGTAGGATGGTGTTAATGTGCGGATATTTTCAAGAGAGAGTTAGGTATAGCTCTTTGGGCTAACGGAATCAAGGGATATGATTGTGGATGATCAGCCATGATCATATTGAAGAGCCAACTGGCTTCCTCCTGCATCTATTGTCCATGTTTCTATGTTTCTATGATGCCTCGCCACATTATCATCTCCAACTTGGAAGTGAATTTACAAGTAATACACAAAGTGCTGGAGTAACTCAGCAGGTCCTGCAGCATCTGTTGTTTAGTTTAGTATTGTCACACGTAGCGAGGTATAGTGAAAATACTTTTTGTCGCATGCTATCCAGTCAGTGGAAAGTCTATACGTGACTAAAATCGAGCCAGACCACAGATACATTATAATTAAAATAAAATTTAGCGTATAGATGCCAGTACACTCCAATTAAAGATAGTCTGAGGGTCTCCAATGAGGTAGATGATAGGTCAGGGTCGCTCTTTAGTTGGTGGTAGGATGGTTCAGTTGCCTGACAACAGCTGTGTAGAAACTACCTAAATTTGGAGGTGTGTGTTTTCTCACTTCTGTTCCTCTTGCCTGATGGGAGAGGGGAGAAGAGAGAGTTTAGTTTAGTTTAGAGATACAACACGGAAACAGGCCCTTCGGCCCACCAGATCCGCGCCGTTCATTGATCCCCACACATTAACACCATCCTACACCCACTAGGGACAATTTTTACATTTACCAAGCCAATTAACCTACAAACCTGTACGTCTTTGGAATGTGGGAGGTAACCGAAGATCTCGGAGAAAACCCACGTGGGTCACGGGGAGAACGTGCAAACTCCGTACAGACAGCACTCGTAATTGGGATCAAACCCGGGTCTCCGGCGCTGCATTCGCTGTAAGGCGCCACCATGAGACTGGTCCTTGATTATGCTGCTGGCCTTGCCGGGGCAGCGTGGTGTAGATGGATTTAATGGAAGGGACTGTGTGATGGTCTGGGCTCTATGGAGGGAATGACCTGCTGAGTTCCTCCTGCACTCGGAGCTTTACTCGTGATCCCAGCAACTGCAGTTCCTTGTGTCTCTGGTGAATTTACAAGGTTGACAGGGCTTTCTCAAAGCAAAACATCCGTAAGAGTCCAGATCACTTTCAGCTGATGTAACGTGCAAAGAAAAGTAATATTAGTTGTAAGAAAATGTAAGGTTAAGCTGGGGAGAGATGGCTGAAACTCAAATATGTTTGAAGTCAAGTCAAAAGAAGAACATAAATTGAAGACATTTCAAGTCTGGGAAAACACATCTATAGATCATGTTCCATGTCAGCAGCATAGGCATAATCTTTCAGCACCTTTCATGCATAATAGTTGACCCCGACCATCCTTTGCCTGCTAATCTCAAAGAATGTCTTTGTTACTGACCTCAGCAAAATATTGTCCTATGGTACAGAAAATCATTCATGGCTACTACGAGCAGCTGGAAAGTGCTGTCACTAACATCGACATCTGGGCCTGTAAAATAGATCTGTGAACCGTAGTGCACACTGTGTACTGGGAACGCGGGCACTCTTTAAATACCCTTCCATAAAGGAGCGCCATAAACTTTGGCAAACGCTTCCATAACCCTTCAGCTTTTCCATGACTGGATGGGTAGTGACCACGCCTGATAATGTTCCGTGTTCGGTTTAGCTCAGGCATACAGCGCAGAAACAGGCCCTCATGCCCATCGGGTCCGCGCCGACCAGCGATCCAGTACGCCAGCACTATCCTACACGCTCTAGGGACAATTTACATTCATACCAAGCCAATTAACCTACAAACCTGCACGTCTTTGGAGTGTGGGAGGGAACCGGAGCACCCGGGGAAACCCTGTGCGGTCATAGGGAGAACGTACAAACTCCGTACGGACAGCACCCGAGGTTAGGATCGAACCCGGGTCTCCGGCACTGTGAGGCAGCAACTCTACCGTGCTGCCTAAAAAATACCGTGCCGTGCCACCTGTTATACACAGTCACAAAGGTGTTCACCTCTCATTTAAGTCATGTCTTACGGTACATAATGACTGAGGCTGCCTCTGCTTTATAATGAACATAGAACGTTGAAGGGTGTTTTGCTCATGATTCCAGCATCTGCAGTTCCCTGTGTATATGAGAGTAGGGATGACTTGCTTGTACCAAGAAGGCTTTTGGTACATTGGCTTCTGGAAGTTGAGACATTACATGGGGAGAATGCAGGAACGGGATACTGATTGAGGATGATCAGCCATGATCATATTGAATGGCAGTGCTGGCTCGATGGGCCGAAAGGCCTCCTCCTCCACCTATTTTCTATGTGTCTATTTTCTATGTAGGTACAGCACAGGAGCAGGCCCTTCGACCCACAATGTCTGTGCCGAACATGATGCCAAGCCCAACTCTTGATCTACATGCACATGTTCCGTACCTCTCCATTCCCTGCACATCCATGTCCCTATCCAGAAGTCTCTGAAATGCCACTATCTTATCTGCCTCCATCAGTGTGTTCCAGGCACTCACCATCCTCTGTATAAAAAGGACTTGTCCGGCACATTTCATTTAAACTTTGTCCCTCTCACTTTAAAGCTACGCCCTCTAATCTGAGATTCT
The DNA here is from genome assembly GCA_035221665.1 of Okamejei kenojei. Lineage (NCBI taxonomy): Eukaryota > Metazoa > Chordata > Chondrichthyes > Rajiformes > Rajidae > Okamejei > Okamejei kenojei. The sequence goes on along the minus strand of CM069135.1, from coordinate 120,021,985 downwards.
CCATCCTGGGAAGAAAGGTTCTGTGTGTCTCCCCTGTCTTTACCTCGAACAATTTTATATACATCTATCTGGTCTCCCCTCAACCTCTGCCGTTCCAGGGAGAACAATCCAAGCCCGTCCAACCTTTTCTTGTAGTTAATACCCACTAATCCAGCCATCATTCTGGTAAATAGACACAAAATGCTGGAGTAACTCAGCGGGTCAGATAGCATCTCTGGAGAGTAGGAATGATAATTTTTCGTTTCTAAGCTTCCCCCGTCGAGTTTCAGTAAAAACACTGAATCAAACACTTGAAACAACTAATCTTTATTTTAACAAAAGCGCAATTACAGTTCCCACCGGAGTACCTATCCCACCGCGGGTTCGATCCTCGTATCTGCCTGATCCAGCCCTCTGGGCCTCGCTCAGACAGAGACACTACAGAAGGTCACGCAGTCCTAAGCGCTCTCCCAGAAGATCAACACTGGACCTCGTGGTAGCGGACTTTTATATGTCCCGGGACCTCGAGGGGCCGAACTACATGGGGGTGATCTCTTAATAATCCAATTACAGATATCGATTAACCCCATACATAACAATCACTTCCCTAACTCAATAATACAGCAGCTCAATAGATCGTATTCAAACCAGACTTTTCAAGGAAGCCAACTTCGAAACATTTACCCTGATCTGCAGGAAACCCAGACAAGGCTCAATACCTCATCCAATCAACACTCGACAAAGTCTAACTCTGCAACATTATTCACACTTATTTACAAGGTGTACGTCTGGTTTGCAGCCATCCAATCCATTCTATGCATTTTGCACCTAATTGACAGGGCTGGCAAAATATCTCATTCTTTGCTTACAAATTGCATCTGAACTGGCACCTGGCACCTCTTCGCAGCTTGTCCCAGCTCTGCAGAGAGCAATTCCAAATTGACCAAATCTCCCAGCAGCCCTGAAGCTTTTACCCCATTTTTGTCCCAGCCTCTCCAATTTATCCAGGATTAACAGGAATAGGTGACATTTTTGGGTTGAATTCCTTCTTCAGACTTCTTGAGTCTGAAGAAGGGTCTCGACACGAAACGACACCTATTCCTTCTATCCAGAGATACTGCCTGTTCCGCTGAGTTACTCAATCATTTTGTGCCTATCTTCGGTGTAAATCAATATCTGCAGTCCCTTCCTACAAATCATTCAGATAAATCTCCTGTGCACCCTCTACAAAGAAATCCACTTGGAAAACCTTCCGCTCTTTCATGGCTGGATGATAATCACCCATCCAAGTTAATGTTTTGTGGTACAAAACAGCCACAAAAACGTGTCACCTCTCCATTTCACTCATGTCTTCCATTATGGCCCAGGCTGCCGCTACCTTATAACGAAGCAAAGAGCACCCCAGCTAATTTTGACACAAAAAGCTGGAGTAACTCAGCGGGCCAGGCAGCATCTCTGCAGAAAAGGAATGGGTCCCTTCGTCAGACTGAGAGTCAGGGGAAAGGGAAACGAGAGATATGATCTGGAGAGATGTAGAACAAATGAATGAAATATATGCAAAAAAGTGACGATGATTAATGAAACAGGCCATTGTTAGCTGTTGACTAAATGAAAACGAGTTACAAACAATGAGAGTCAACAAGGCGACTTGCGTTCAAGGTAACACTGGTAGTTGCGTCTGGGGAAGGGTCTCGACCCAAAACGTCACCTATTTCTTCCAGAGATGCTGCCTTTTCCGTTGAGTTTTTCCAGTGTTTTGTGTCTATCTTCGGTTTAAACCAGCATCTGCAGTTCCTTCCTACACCCCCGCTAATTTGTCCGGCCACTAACTACCAGTGTGGAGTTTGAACTGGAATGTCGACACAAAGAGGCTTTTTTTTTCTCTTCATATCCTTTCAGAGAGGAATCGTGCAAACATTCCGCGCCTTTGCACCTTTGTAAAGCTGAAGCTGCAGATTGTCATCACCTTTGGCCAGGAGTGTGCCGGTGTTTAAAGATTTGTGAAAGCTAGAGGTGGGATCAGATAGGGTGTGGTGGGGGAAAACAGACGGTTCAGAAATGCATGAGGTAAACATTTCAATCACTCTCTTTAACCATTTCCCTGCCCCATAAACCAGGTGAATATTTCCTAGTCACCTCTATCCCTTTGTCTATGGAACTGGTGTGCTACAATGCTGAGAACTACATTCTGCACTCTGTATCTTCCCCTTTGCTCTACCTGTTGTACTGGAGTTTGAACTGGTTGTATTTATGTGTAGTATTATCTGATTTGATTGGACAGCATCATGGCGGTCACAGTGGCTCAGCGGTAGAGTTGCTGCCTTACAGCGAACGCAGCGCCGGAGACACGGGTTCGATCCCGACTACGGGTGCTGTCTGTACGGAGTTTGTACGTTCTCCCCGTGACCTGCGTGGGTTTTCTCCGAGATCTTCCGTTTCCTCCCACACTCCAAAGACGTACAGGGTTGTAGGTTAATTGACTTGGTAAATGTAAAAATTGTCCCTAGTGGGTGTAGGATAATGTTAAGGGCCTGTCCCACTTGCACGCGATTGCATGCGTCTGGCGCGACCAAACGTGGTCGCTTGAGGCGTACGGGCCGCGCGGGGCCGGTCCCACTTCAAAGCGCGGAGGCGTATGGAGTTGTGCGGGGCTGGTTCCGACATCGAGCGTGGCTCTGAAAATCCAGCATTGGCCAAAAATTCCACGCGCCAACAGCCTGTCAGCCCATTGAGGGTGTACGCAGCATCTTGGTGTCGTACGTAGTGTCCTGACGGCGTACGCCTAGCACGTGCCGTTGCGCGATGGGTCACCGCCCGACGTGCCATTGCGTGATGACGTCACCGTCCGACGCCGTGCGACGCCCAAATTCAGTCGGCCCGCCTCCTGCCCAGCTGATTTGTGAGTATGATGCAAATTATGTCACGCGCTAACTTAGCGTGAACTTGGGGCGTACTTACCGCGTACTTACCATGAACTTAGCGTGAACTCCGCTTCCGTTTGGTCGCGCAAGTGGGACAGGCCATTTAATGTGCGAGGATCGCTGGTTATCGGTGAACCGGTGGGCCGAAGAGCCTGTTTCCGCGCTGTTTCTCTAAGAATGTAAAACAAGCATTTTACCATACCTTGGTACACGTGACAACAATAAACCTTTGCATAAACCCCTTTTCACTGCATCTTTCCAACAGAAGGTACAGAGGCTTGAAAGCGCGCACCACCAGACTGAGGAACAGCTTCTTCCCCTCTGTTATCAGGCTTCTGAACTGTCCTTCCATGAGCTAGGGTCCTGTCCAATTCACCTCTACCCCATTGCGAACATTGGACTTTGTCTCTGGAACTGGTGCGTTACAATGCTGAGAACTATATTCTGCACTCTGTATCTTCCCCTTTGCTCTACCTGTTGCACTTGAGTTTGAACTGATTGTATCCATGTATGGTAACATCTGATCTGTGTAGGAACGAAATGCAGATGCTGGTTTAAACCGAAGGTAGACTCAAAAGCTGGAGTAACTCAGTGGGTCTGACAGCATTGCTGGAGTAAAGGAATAGCTGATGTTTCAGGTCACAAAAGAAGAAGTAGGGTCTCGATCCGAGATCCGGGGTACTGATTGGGGATGACCAACCATGATCACATTGAGTGGCGGTGCTGGCTCGAAGGGCTGAATAGCCTACTCCTACACCTATTGACTATTGTCCATTGTCTACTGCCTTACAGCGCCAAAGACCCGGGTTCGATCCTCACTATGGTACCGACGGAATGGAGTTTGTACATTCTCTCCGAAACCGTGTCGGTTCCCTCCCACATTCTAAAGATGAATAGGTTAATTGGCTTGGCATAAATGTAAATTGTCCCTGGTGTGTGTTGGATAGTGTATGTGTGCAGGGATCGCTGATCGGTGTGCTCGGTGTGCCAAAGTTCATAAAATCGCACGGTCATAGGGAATAGGAGCAGAATTAGGCCATTCGGCCCTATCAAGGCCACTCTGCCATTCAATCATTGCTGATCTATCTCTCCCTCCTAACCCCATAACCTCTGACACCCGCATTAATCAATAATCTATCTATCTCTACCTGTTGAAGTACTCCGGCACTTTGTGTCTTTGTCTTAAGTGAAATTGGAATGGGGCAGGAAAGTGTTGCTGAGGTAAAGATCAACCATGACCTTGATGAAAGGTGGACCAAATATCAAGGCGTTACGGTGGTGCAACGTCCCATTGCTGCATCACAGCACCAGACTAAGGAAAAAGGCCATTGTTAGCTGCTTGATGGGTGAAAAAGAGAAGCTGGTGTGACTTGCGTGGGGAGGGTGGCTTGTTCTTTGGTGTGTCTAGTGTTAGTTTGGGTGTCACTCGGTATGTCTTATGTGGGGGGTGGTGGGGAGGGGAAAGGGGGAAACCGCTTTTGGCCGCCTCCTCCATGGAGAGGCGACTATTTCCATGTCCCCTCCCTCTAGGCCTAACACCATGGACTGGGGCGGCCTTTCCCGGAGTCGGGCCCGGAGCATCGGCAGCAGGCGCAGCGTGGACTTTCCATCGTGGAGCGGGCAAAGCCTTGCCGGGGATCGCCAGAGAGGAGTGGTCCGATCGCTGGCCTGGTGTCGTTGACATCATCGGATTGTGGTCTGCGGATTTTCTAGCCGCGGGCGTGGAGTGGATTTACCATCCGAAGCCTGGGATCCCTCGGCGGGGATCATTGGAGACGAGCTCCGACCGCTGGTCCGCGGCCTATGACATCCTGAAGCCGCGGACTCCGGTAGGAAAGTGCCGATTCGGGACCTCCAAGCCGCGGAGTGTGTTCGACCGTCCCGACGTCGGAGATTAGAGCATCCCGACAAGAGGGCCTGTACATCGGGCTGTTTGTAGCGGCGACTACAGTGGGTTCATGGCCCCGACCACGGGTGAACATAGGAGGAGGACTGGCTGAACTTTGTTGCCTTCCACCACAGCGAAGAATGCTGTGGTGGATGTTTGTGTTAAATTTTATTGTGTATTGTGTGTTCTTTTTAAGTGTATCGCTGCTGGCAAATTCATTTCACTGCACCATCGGGTGCATGTGACGAATAAAATTGACTTTGACTTTGAGTTTGAGGGATGGAGAGAGAGAGGGAGTGCTGGGGCGACCTGAAGTGAGAGAAATCAATATTCATACCGCTGGGCTGTAAGCTGCCCAAGCAAAATATGAGATGCTGTTCCTCCAATTTGCGTTTGGTCTCACTCTGACAATGGAGGAGACCGAGGACAGAAAGGTCAGAGTGGGAATGGGAAGGAGAATTAAAGTGTTTAGCAACCAGGAGGTCAGGTAGGTTCAGGCGGACTGAGTGGATGTTCTTGCGGATGTTGGTGATACAGCCTGTAGAGGGAGCTCATGAGTCCTTTTCCAGTTGAATTAAAAGTGCTATCTCAAAAGTTGATCAATCTAGTTAGTTTTGTTTTTTCTGGGTTTCACAATGTGGGGGGGGGGGGGGGGGGGGGGGGGGGGGGTTGTTTCAAAGGTTGGAATAGAATACACAACTACAAGATTACTACATTGAGCCGAAGGGTGTTGTCAGGTCTGCGGTAATTCACACTGTTGCCTGAAAAGATACCGCACAAGGTTTGGGGCAATTTCTTTTACACAGAGAGTGGGTGGATGCCTGGCACCTGATGTGGTGGCGGAGGCAGACACAATAGTGGTGTTTGAGGCTTTTAGATCGGCACATGCGTATGCAGTGTGGATGGATGTGGATCATGTGCAGGCGGAGATTAGTTTACCTTGGTTTTGCTTCATTGTCACGCATACTGAGGTACAGTAAGAAGCTTTGTTCTGCGTGCTATCCAAACAGATCATATGCACCACACATAAATACAATCATGTCAAACTTGAGCACAACAGGTAGAGCAAAGGGGAATTTACAGAGTGCAGAATGTAGTTCTCAGCATTGTAGCGCACCAGTTCCAGAGATAAAGTCCAATGTCCGCAATGGGGTAGAGGTGAATCAGACAGTGCCCCTAGCTTATGGAAGGACAGTTCAGAAGCCTGATAACAGAGGGGAAGAAGCTGTTCCTGAGTCTGGTGGTGCGCGCTCTCAAGCTTCCGTATCTTCTGCCGGACGGGAGCGGGGAGAAGAAGGAATGACCGGGGTGGGACAAGTCTTTTATTATGTCGGCTGCTTTCCTGAGGCAGCGTTAAGTGTGGATGGAGTCAATGTTGGGGAATCTGGTCTGTGTGATGGACTGGGCCGCATCAACAACCCTCTGCGATTTCTTACGGTCTCGGGCAGAGCTGTTCTGAAACCAAGCTATGACGCAAAGGGATCTATCGAAGTCGCTGCCTCAAAAAGGCAGACAACATCATCAAAGACCCACACCATCCTGGCCACGCTCTCATTTCACCCCTGCCATCGGGAAGAAGGTACAGGAGCCTGAAAACTGTAACGTCCAGGTTCAGGACCAGCGTCTTCCCTACAGCCTTCAGGCTATTAAACACTACAACAAATAAGCTCTGAACTGCAACAGTCTATTATTACTATTGCACTATATTTATTATTTATGGACCTGTTCCATTTACACGACTTTTTCTGCAACTTGTTGAAAAATCAGCGGCGACCAGAAAGACGCTACGACTCTTTGGGCGACTGAGGAGACTACTCACGACCATACAGGCGACACCCGGGGTGAAAGAGTCGTACCTTGTTCTGGTCGCCAGCTGCTCTACCACTGCGCCACCGTGCCGTGCCGTTGCTGTGTATTATCACATATTCCATCATTGTATTGCATCCTGATATCTACAGATCATATTCCTCTCGACTCATTGGCTTCCTGTGCTTGGGGAACTGAGGGCATGGCACTTTGCTCAGCATAAAGGGCAAAGTATGCTAATAAATTGGTTGAATGGAAAAATTGATGGTCCATTTCCACCCTTTCATAGTTCAAGCAGGGACTGGCTGTGTTTTGTTGGCCGGTGAGAATGTGACTAATTTCAGGCACCGTTGACATAAGAGCAAGGAAATGCTTCATTTTGGTTTGCACTGATTTTGTTTTTGTTTCCCACCGAGTCCAAGGTACATGATAGCAAAACACAAAGTGCTGGAGTAACTCAGCAGGTCAGGCAGCATCTGTGGCGGGAATGGACAGGCGATGTTTCCGAAGACTAGAAGAACATTCAGTGATAACTCTCAAAACAAGGGCTAATTTAAAAAAAAATGTTGAAAAGACTCTGCGTGCAGACTCTGTGGAGAGAAATAGGTTGAGGACAAAGACTTTCCATGAAAAGAGGAAACATCTGTAGGCTTTGAGGGAAGAGCAGGCATGTGGAACCAGATGTTTTAGTTTAGAATTTTAGTTTAGTTAAGTTTAGAGATACAGCGCGGAAACAGGCCCTTCAGTCCACCAAGTCCGCACCAACGAACGATACCCACACATTAGCTCTATCCTACTCACATTAGGGACAATTTAACAATTATACCAAGCCAATTAACCTACAAACCTGTACATCTTTGGACTGTGGGAGAAACAGGAGCACCCGGAGAAAACCTGCGCAGGTCACGGTCAGTTCTACGAAGAGTCCTGGTGGTTCCAAAGTTCTTCCATTTTTAAGTATGACGGAGGCCACTGTGCTCTTCAAGACCTGTAATGCTGGAGAAATTGTCTTATACCCTTCCCCAGATCTGTGTCTCGACACAATCCTGTCTCGGAGGTCTATGGACAATTCCTTTGTCTTCATGGCTTGGTTTTTGCTCTGATATGCACTGTCAACTGTGGGACCTTATATAGACAGGTGTGTGCCTTTCCAAATCATGTCCAATCAATTTAATTTACCACTGGTGGACTCCAATCAAGTTGTAGAAACATCTCAAGGATAATCAATGGAAACAGGATGAACCTAAGCTCAATTTTGAATGTCATAGCAAAGGGTCTGAATACTTATGTTAATGTGATATTTCAGTTATTTCTTTTTAATTACTTTTCAAAAATTTCTGTTTTTGCTTCTTCATTCTGGGGTATTGTGTGAAGATTGATGATAAAAATAAATAATTTAATCCATTTTAGAATAGGCTGTAACGTAACAAAATGTGAAAACGTGAAGGGGTCTGAATAATTTCTGAATGCACTGAAGGTTAATTGGCCTCTGTAAATTGCCCTTAGTATTCGTTTAGGTTGCTCCTAGTGTTAGCAGCACTAATTCAACATCAAAACTCAACAACAATGGTTCTTTATCTATATTCATGGACTCAGTCTTTTCTAGAGAACATTAGTTTAGTTAAGTTTAGAGATACAGTGCGGAAACAGCCCTTCCGCCCACCGAGCCAGCAACGACCAGCGATGACCCCGTCCACCAGCACTATCCTACACACTAGGGACAATTTACATTACTTTTCAAAGCTAATTAGCCGACAGACCTATATGTCTTTGGATTGTGGGAGGAAACCGGAGAACCCTGGGAAAATCCACGCAGATCACGGGGGAGAGCGTACAAACTCCATACAGGCTGCACCCGTAGTCGGGATCCAACCTGAGGCACTGGCACTATAAGGCAGCAACTCTACCACTGCGCCACCGTGCCGCTTTTTCTTTTGATAGAATCATTAGCAGTTACTGTGGTAAGAGAGATGGCAGCAGATTAGACGACCATCAGACTAAAGCTGCAGTGAAGTCAATAGCTTTTTTGATTAATTAACTATGAAAACAAAACTTGAATTTGTAGTTTCCTAAAGTAAGTAATCTAACAGACAGTTGCAGGGATTAAGTACCTGTGATGTAGGAGGGAACTACAGATACTGGTTTAAACCTAAGATAGACACAAAATGCTGGAGTAGCTCAGTGGGTCAGGCAGCATCTCTGGAGAGAAGGAATGGGTGACGTTTCTGGTCGACACCCTTCTTCAGATTCAACTACGTGATACCTTGAATACATAACTTCTTGGACTAAATTAGTTATCGTGCACAAAGAGGCGCCAAATCGCTTTTATTTTTAATGGAATGAATGTCACTTGGAAAGAAAATGTAAATAGAAACTAAGAGATGTTTCATTTGACAGAGTGATACGAATGCATGGGGCTGAGGTAGAAGGCTGGAGTGGACGAGTTGGGCCAAATGTCTTGTTTATTTACTGTACAGTTTACTTTAGTGTGGGCTAGTTTAGAGATACAGCGTGGAAATCGGCCCTCTGGCCCACCGAGTGCGCATCGGCCAGAGATCCCTGTACAGTAGCACTGTCCTACACACTAGGGACAATTTACCATTTTTACCAAAGCCAATTAACCTACAAACCTGTATGTCTTTGGAGTGTGGGTGGAAACCAGAGCACCCGGGGAAAACCCACGCAGTCACAGGGAGAATGTACAAATTCCATACATACTGCATCCATAGTCAGGATTGAACCCGGGTCTCCGGCGCTGTAAGACAGCAACTCTACCACCGCACCACTATGCCTCCCGAGTTCTATAACTCTATGTTAGTCTCAGTGAAGTTGGAGCACAAAGCGCCAAATCATATTTCTCGCATCAGAAGAGGATATTCGGACCATCGATTTGATACTGGCTATCAGATAATAACATCACCCTCTTCCCTCTCCTGTGTTCCCTAGGTTTCTTGAGAATCTCCTACCATTTCACCTAGATGAAGGGTTATTAAGGCAGCTAATTAACCTACCAACCAGAAACTAGAAATGCTGCCTGACCCGCTGAGTTACTCCAGCATTTTGCGTCTATCTTCGGTGTAGAGCGGCATCTGCAGTTCTCTCCTGAGCAACCAGAAATGTTAGGTTGCTTTCAAAAAGGATTATCTTCAAAATTAATGTGCTCCATGGTGTCTCCTGCTGAATGAGCTTTAACTTTCTCCAAAGAAAAGACCAAGGAGCAAAGGATTGGACACACTTTAACCTTTACTCTGGATCCTTCTAAAAACAGAGAATATGGAAACTATGCAGCGGGTGAGGCAGCATCTGTGGGCACTCTGTATCTTTCCCTTTGCTCTACCTATTGTAAAGCTTGATGGGTTTATGTGTGATATCATCTGATATTCTTGGATTGTGTGCATAACAAAGCTTTTCACAGTACCTTGGTACACGTGACAATAATTAACCTAAATCTAATGCAGAGAAACGGAGTCCACAGTCAAATTCTTTGCAATCTAACCTCCGCTTGGAATAAAGATTATTTTGTTCTAATGTGCATTATCATTTTGACAGTATGTCGTTCCCTTTCATGTGTTGCATTTGTGGGGACATTTTATTGTGGAGGGAGAAGAGGTAGTTTCAACTTTGGAACTATCTTTCTGTGCAAATCTCTGCCTCAGAGGGCGGTGGAGGCAGGTTCTCCGGATACTTTCAAGAGGAGCTAGATAGGGCTCTTAAAGATAGCGGAGTCAGGGGATATGGGGAGAAGGCAGGAACGGGGTACTGATTGGGGATGATCAGCCATGATCACATTGAATGGTGGTGCTGGCTCAAAGGGCCGAATGGCCTACTCCTGCACCTATTGTCTATTGTATTGACCTTTTAGATATCAATGACTTATTTGAATGTACTGAACATGAATTTTATTTTTATTTTGGTTAATTCACTTACCATTACATACATGTGCATGGATACATTAATGGGGTGGAAGATTGCAACCTTCACGTGGTCTGCCCTAATTCGACGAATGCAATCAACCCGGCGTGCACACTCAGATAAGATCAAATAGAACAAGTTGTCTTACAACTTTAGGCTGTGCATGCCATACGCAAGAAAAAGAAGATATATTAATGTAGAACAGTACACCCCAAGAACAGGCCCTCCGTGCCGAACATGATGCCAAGACCATCACTTTCCCACCTGCACAAAACCCATATTCCTCCATTCTCTGAATATCCATCTGCCTATCCAAATGTCTTTTAGATGCCACTATCGTATCTGCCTCCACCACCACCCCTGGCAGCACGTTCCAGGCACCCACCACTCTCTGTGCAAAAAGACTTGCCCCGCACATCTCCTTTAAACTTTGCCCCTCTCACCTTGATATATATTTTTTAAATTACTTCAATGGGTTGGAGTCATAGAGTGATACTGCATTGAAACAGGCCCTTCGGCCCAACTTACCCACACCGGCCAACATGTCCCAGCTACACTGGTACACCTGCCAGCATTTGGTCCATATCCCTCCAAACCTGTCCTATCCATGTACCTGTCCAACTGCTGCTTAAATATTAGGATAGTCCCTGCCTCAACTACCTCCTCCGGCAGCTTGTTCCATACACCCACCACCCTTTTGTGTGAAAAGGTTACCCCTCAGATTCCTATTGAATCTTTTCCCCTTCATCTTAAACCTATGTCCTCTGGTCCTCGATTCACCTGCTCTGGACAAGAGACTCTGTGCGTCTACCCGATGCACCTGACTCCACTCATGGAGTGTTACTATTTCTCATTTTTTGTAAAATATTTTTTATTAGAAGTAATTACATATTAAGAAGAAATAATATAAAATCAAAAAAAAAGAAAATATTATTCGTCACATACATTCTTAATATTTTTAAAATTTACAGTCAATCTTATTTATACTTCTATATTTTTTTTATTTTATAACAGTAGGAAATAAAGATAGGTAATAAACAGAAAGAGAAATAAGAAAGAGATAAATAAAATGAGTGGAGTATTAAGCAAGATATTCTTCATTGGAGATATATTCATGATCTATTGTATATAATTCTTCATCTATTCCTTCATTCAGGCTTCAGTCAGGGCCTCGAACCGGACCATCTTAACCCTTTAAATATTCAATAAATGGAGACCATATTCCTCTGAATTGATCTAACCTGTCCTTTAGGACAAGTCTTAATCGTTCCAGGTGAAGTGTCTCCGACATTTCTGTAATCCACATTTTGATTGTAGGGGATATGGGACCTTTCCAAAATCTTAGTATTAATTTTTTACCAATTATTAAACTATAACTAATAAAAATTATTTGTTGTGTTGTGTTAGTATCTGATCCGTTCCTAATCAGTGTTACTATTTCTCATTTAAACTTGGTTGAATTGAGCATTCAAATTGCTCGAGTAGCTCAGCAGGTAAGGCAGCACCTCTGGGGGACATGGAAGGCAACATTTCTAGTTGGGATTCTTCAGACTGATTGCAGCATGGGACAGAAAGATGCGTGGGGGCTGGATAAAGCCAGGCAAATGATAGGTGGAAATGGGTGGGTTGGGTGGGGGGTGGGGGGGGAGGCATGTGTGGACAGAGGCTCGAGATGGTAAGGAGAGGAAAGGCTGTGAGATAAGGAGAAAAGAGGCATGAAATGTGGAATGTGGTAGGTTAGATAGTCTTAAAGATAACGGAGTCAGGGGATATGGGGAGAAGGCAGGAACGGGGTACTGATTGTGGATGATCAGCCAGGATCACAGTGAATGGCGGTGCTGGCTCGAAGGGCCGAATGGCCTACTCCTGCACCTATTGTCTACTGTCTATTGTCTGTAAGTGATGGGAGGAGGGGTTAAAAAAGGGGGGGGGCAATTAAGGCAGTTATTTAAGGTACAACCGGAAACCAGTGATGCTACCTGACCTGCTGAGTTACTCCAGCATTTAGTGTGTAAACCAGCATCTGCAGTTCCTTCCTACACAACCAGAAATGTTACGTTGGTTTTAAAAAGATTCCCTTCCAAATTAGTAAGCACACTCGTGACAATTCTGCTGAATGGGCTTTAACTTTATCCAAAGAAAAGAGCAAAGGATTGGACACACTTTAGCAATTACGATGGATTTCAGCAATTCTTATAAAAACTAATGAACATTGCATATATGAAGCAGAAAAGGGGCCAGGAGATAGCTCTGGCGGATAGCAGTAAGGATAATCCCAAAAGTTTTTATAAATACATAAGGGGGAAAAGGGTAACTAGAGAGAGAGTGGGACCTCTCAGGAATCAAAGCGCCACCAGTGTGTGGAGCCACAGAAGATGGGCAAGGTCCTAAATGAGTATTTCTCCTCTGTATTTACCGAGGAGAAAAACAGTAGGACGGAAGTACTTGGCACAGACACTGGAAGTGTCTTGAGAGCCATCAGTGTTACAGTTGAAGAAGTACTGAAGGTACTATTGTGTATGAAGGTAGACAAATCTCCAGGGCTTTATCTGATACTAGACTAAGTAGGGGGGGGGGGGGGGGGGCATTCTGGAGTGCTAGTAAGTGTGTTGTGGATCAAAGGGACTGGTTTCCAGAGGGCTAGTATGGACATTGTGGGCCAAATGGATTATTGGGCTGGCAGCTCAGTCACTCAGGCCAGGCAGCTCAGTCACTCAGGCCAGGCAGCTCAGTCACTCTGGCCAGGCAGCTCAGTCACTCTGGCCAGGCAGCATTTTAGAACCAATAGAGACACTTTTTGCAAGCATTTTAGAACCAATAGAGACACTTTTTGCAAGCATTTTAGAACCAATAGAGACACTTTCTGCAAGCATTTTAGAACCAATAGACACCTTCTGCAAGCATTTTAGAACCAATAGAGACACTCTTTTTGCAAGCATTTTAGAACCAATAGACACACTTTTTGCAAGCATTTTAGAACCAATAGAGATACTTTCTGCAAGCATTTTATAACCAATAGACACCTTCTGCAAGCATTTTAGAACCAATAGAGACACTCTTTTTGCAAGCATTTTAGAACCAATAGACACACTTTTTGCAAGCATTTTAGAACCAATAGAGACACTTTTTGCAAGCATTTTAGAACCAATAGACACTTTCTGCAAGCATTTTAGAACCAATAGACACTTTCTGCAAGTATTATAGAACCAATAGACACTTTTGGTCGCAGAATGGGGGATACGCCCCAAACTCCATCTACGGAGACAGTGTGGAGAGAGTGTCCAGCTTCAAGTTTCTAGTCACTCACATCTCAGAGGACCTCACATGGTCCTCCAACACCACTGCACTGGTCAAAAAGGCACAGCAACGACTGTTCTTCCTAAGAACATTGAAACGGACTGGTCTTCCCCAACAGCTGCTGACGACCTTCTACCGCTGCACCACAGAGCATATTAACGTATGGCATCTCTGTGAGGTATCTCAGCTGCACGGAGGCGGAGAGGAGAGCTCTTCAGCGCGTTGTCCACAGAGCGCAACAGATTATTGGGACACTGCTACCAGCCTTGGAGGGCATCTACCACACACGGAAGGCCGTCAGCATACATAAAGACTCCTCTCACCCTTGTAATGGACTGTTCGAACTACTCCCTTCTGGCAGACGTTACAAGGCCTTCTACGCCCGCACCACCAGACTCAGGAACAGCTTCATTCCCAGAGCTATAGCGGCTCTGAACCGGCCCTGCTGAGTACCCCCACCCCCATGGACTGTCCCCCGGCCTCACACTTTAGTCTGTGTTGATTTTACTGGTCTAATGTTCGTTTTTACAAGCTTTGTTCTCAGGGTATTAAAACCTAAATTTTATTTGTCGATTAAGTTATGACATCGGATGGAAGTTGCAAACCAAATCTCGTTGCACTTATGTGTAATGACAATAAAATATATTATTATTATTATTATTATTATTATTATTATTTTTGCAAGCAGTTTAGAACCGATAGAGAAACTTTTTGCAAATATTTTAGAACCAAGAGATATTTTTTGCAAGCATTTTGGAACCAATAGACACTTTTTGCAAGCATTTTAGTACCAATAGATATTTTTTGCTAGCATTTTAGAACCAATAGACACTTTTTGCAAGCATTTTAGAACCAATAGAGACACTTTCTGCAAGCATTTTAGAACCAATAGAGACACTTTTTGTAAGCATTTATAGAACCACGTTAGGGCACTCATAGTTGAGTAGACATGTGTTCAGTGCTATTCTGAGCTCAGAGGGACGTGACCCTCTGGCTTCCTCCATCTTGCAGAGACTAAGTGAGGCACACCACTTCTTGGTTTTATAGTCCCTCCCCCTCCCTCCAGCAGGGGCAGCAGAGAGAATGGCGAATGTTTAAAAAAACATTAATATCTCTCTGATGTTTCATCAATGGGAAAAATCCTCTGGTCCAGGAAGGTGGAAGGGGGCTCTGAGCGAGCTGGCCAAAAATGACGGCCGTAGGTGGCGGCGTTCTCTCGGAAATCATACCACAGTGAGCCAAAAGCGGTCAAGATCAGACTTTTAGTAATATAGATATCCGAGGACATTATGGGAAACTAGAGAGGAAATTGCGGGAGCCCTGGTTGAAATTTACGAGTCGTCCTTAAATACAGGAGAGGTGCCGGATGACAGGAGGGTGGCAAATGTTGTGCCTCTATTCAAGAAGGAATGCAGGGAAAATGCTGGGAACTATAGGCTGGTGCGCTTAACATCTGTAGTTGGAAAGTTACTAGAAAGTATTCTGAAGGTTTGTATATACATGCATTTGGATGGGCAAGGGCTGATTAGGGATTGATTTTTTTGAAGACGTGGCCAAAAAGGTCGATGAGGGCAGAGCTGTAGATGTTGTGTACATGGATTTCCATAAGGCATTCAACAAGGTTCCGCATGGTAGGCTGCACTGGAAGATTAGATCGCATGGGATCCAAGGAGAGATAGCTGAATGGACAGCAAATTGACTTAATGGAAGGAAGCAGAGGGTGATGGTGGAAGATTGCTTCTCGGACTGGAGGCCTGTGATTAGTGGTGTGCCTCAGGGTTCGGTGCTGGGTCTGTTACTGTTTGTCATCTATATCAATGATTTGGATAAGAACATACAGGGCAAGGTTAGCAAGTTTGCTGATGAGACAAAAATGGATGGTTTTGCAGATAGTGAAGATGGTTGTGAACAATTACAGCAAGATCTTGATGGATTGGCCAGGTGGGCGGAGGAATGGATGATGGAATTTAATACAGAGAAATGTGAGGTGTTGCATTTTGGGAAGTCTAATAGGGGAAGGACTCTGGCCTCTGGGGGGGGGGGGGGGGAGTTGTAGAGCAGGGGATCTAGGAGTGTAGGTGCATGGTTCCTTGAAGGTCGAGTTGCAGGTAGATAAGATAGTCAAAAAGGCTTTTGGCCGTCTTCAGTCAGAGTATCGAGTATTGAAATTAGGAGGTGATGTTGCAGTTCTATAAGACGTTGGTGAGACCCCATTTAGAGTATTGTGTTCAGTTCTGGGCACCATGTTATAGAAAAGATTATGTCAAGCTTGAAAGGGTTCAAAGAAGATTTACGAGGATGTTGCCAGGAATAGAGGGTGTGAGCTATAGGGAGAGGTTGAGTAGGCTGTGTCTCTATTCCTTGGAACGCAGGAGGATGAGGGGTGATCTTATAGAGGTGTATAAAATCATGAGAGGAATAGATCGGGTAGATGCACAGAATCTCTTGCCCAGAGTAGGGGAATTGAGGACCAGGGGACATAGGTTCATGTTGAAAGGGAAAAGATTTAATAGGAATCTTAGGGGTAACTTTTTCACACAAAGGGTGGTGGGTGTATGGAACAAGCTGCCAGAGGAGGTAGTTGAGGCTGGGACTATCCCAACATTTAAGAAACAGTTAGACAGTTACATGGATAGGACTGGTTTGGAGGGATATGAACCAAGTACAGCGCTTTTAACAATGCATCCGCGACACCAATCTTGTGAAGGTTTTGATGTAGGAGGTAAACAGTTAAGGTTTTGGTTTTATGAATTTAAATGGTTAGAGTGTTGCTTGTTGAAAGTTTTCAGAATATCAATGGTTTAATTGTAATATGTACTGACGAGAAGCTATGAAATTCTTATTTGCAACAGCATAACAGGCCTGTAAACACAATACACATTGATAATATATGATAAACAAAAACTCAACAAATTAATCACAAGTGCAGATTAACACAGAGTTCTCAGTGTCCCCCATGTCAGTCAATATAGTTCATAGTTGGGCGTCGCACCATGGCTGCCTCGCCAACGGCCTGTCTCCGTCTTTTCCTTCTTTGTGTTTTTAGTTTGTTGTAAAATGTATGTTTTAGTTTATCTTTAGTTTTATATTATATGGGGAGTGGTGGGGGGGAAAACCTTTCTTATCTCCTTCCTCGACGGAGATGCGACTTTTTCCATGTCTCATCTCCGTCCGCACTGCGGCCTAACATCGTGGAGTTGGCGGCCTCTTGTTTGGGACTTCCAGAGCTCCAAAACCGCAGAGGCTGCTGAGTTACCATCTCGGAGCGGGTGATCCCAGTGCCTGTGGGCGGCCTCTGGTGCTGCAACCTGCGGGAGCTGCGGACTTTAACATCATGGAGCTCCCTGTCCCTGGTTAGGGACCGATTTTGGGGATTCCAAGCCACAGGAGTTTTGATCGCTCCGATGCGGGAGCTTAGACCACTCTGACGAGGGAGCTCGATCACCGGTTGTAGAAGGTTCGACTTCCCCGACCGCGGGAGGAAAGAAGATAACACTTTATTGCCTTCCATCACAGTGCTGTGGTGGATGTTTATGTAAATTTTTATGTAGTTAATAATAATAATAATAATATTTATTGTCATTACACATAAGTGCAACGAGATTTGGTTTGCAACTTCCATCCGATGTCATAACTTCCGACAAATAAAATTTAGGTGTAAATACCCTGAGAACAAGGTATGTAAAAACGAACATTAGACCAGTTAAATCAACACAGACTAAAGTGCAAGGCCAGGGGTGACAGTCCATGGGGGTGGGGGGGCACTCAGCAGGGCCGCTTCAGAGCCGCTATAGCTCTGGGAATGAAGCTGTTCCTGAGTCTGGAGGTGCGGGCATAGAAGGCCTTGTAACGTCTGCCGGAAGGGAGTAGTTCGAACAGTCCATTACAAGGGTGAGAGGAGTCTTTATGTATGCTGACGGCCTTCCTGAGGCACCGTGTGTGGTAGATGCCCTCCAAGGCTGGTAGCGGTGTCCCAATAATCTGTTGCGTTCTGTGGACAATACGCTGAAGAGCTCTCCTCTCCGCTTCCGTGCAGCTGAGATATCACACAGAGATGCCATACGTTAATATGCTCACTGTGGTGCAGCGGTAGAAGGTCATCAGCAGCTGTTTGGGCAGACCAGTCCGTTTCAATGTTCTTAGGAAGAACAGTCGTTGCTGTGCCTTTTTGACCAGCGCAGTAGTGTTGGTGGACCATGTGAGGTCCTCTGAGATGTGAGTGCCCAGAAACTTGAAGCTGGACACTCTCTCCACAATCTCTCCACACTGTCCACACTGTAACTGTGTGCCTTGTTGCTTTTTTGTTTTGACTGTCTGGCAAACCAAATTCCCCGTATGTTGCAAAACATACCTGGCTAATAAATTACGATTATGATTATGATTATGTTTAAGAAAGAACTGCAGATGCTGGAAAATCGAATGTAGACAAAATTGCTGGAGAAACTCAGCAGGTGAGGCAGCATTCCTTCGTGAGGAGCGAAGGAATGGGTGACGTTTCGGGTCGAGACCCTTCTTCAGACTGATAGTTATGATTATGATTAGTTGAGGTTAGTGTTGCAAGGTGTTCAAGAGCTTGAGGGGTTGTTGGGAGGAAGATATTCTTGAACCTGGTGATCACGTTTTCATCTCGATGGTAGGAATGAAATGAAAGATTTTTTTAATTCACTGAACTATGAATACACTGTGCCTACAACCCCAGCCCTTTAAATGTCTCTGCGATCCTGTCTTCCATGAAAGATTTAAATGTATAACCAAGGTTCACGGTGACAAAATCAGCCACTCAGGACACAAAGCAATAGACATTTCTTTACCCAGGTGGTGAATCTTCGGTATGCTTGACTCAAATCGGCCGTGAATGAGTAAGACTTTGTTTTGCGTACTGCATGCAGGCAATGTAAAAGAGTAAAGATATGTATGATGTCCTTCTATCAATAACCTCTCCATCCTCTAGCAAGTATAAGATCAATTGCGAAAAATACATAAATGTGTAAACACCAGATGAAATATGGGAGGAGAGCCACAAACTTTTACACAGGTGTTCAAACAATGCCAGACACTGCCTCATACAGTTCAACATTATACATAGACTTCACTACTCCAAGGCAAAAATACACAGTATATATCCAAATGCTTCTCCTACTTGTGATAAATTTCACTCCTCAGGTGCTAATCTTTATCATAACTTTGTATCGTGCCCTAAATTCACCGCTTTCTGTTCTGATATATTTGAGAATATCTCAGACATTCTTAACATCCCATTAAACCCAGAGCCCTTATTAATCATCTTTTTGGGGTATCTGAAACATCAAGGCAACTCACAACTGTTCAACGACAATTCCTCTGCTACTGTCTCATTACGGAAAAGAAACTACTGCTCATGTCACAGAAAAAAACAACAGCTCCCTATTCCAGAATGTGGCTTCATGACTTAACTAGTACATTACATTTAGAAAGAATAAGATATGTTCTAAAGGATAGAGTCAACCAATTTAATAAAATCTGGCAACCATTTATGTCATTCTTGCACAGAAGAATATTGACACATAACACAAATAGTAAGATTAAACGAGAACTTACCAGTTCGAAGTTTGATCCTTATTTCATGAGGAGTTACGATGAGGGATTACGTGAAAACCCCGCCAGCACGCATGCGCGACATTCTTCAAAGCAGCGGTGTGAAATCACACATAGTAGAGTTGGCTGAAGATAGTAAGATAAGAGAACTAACATACCAGTTGACCTTATAATAGAGGGTTGGGAGCGGAGGGCACGTAATCCCTCATCGTAACTCCTCATAAAATAAGGATCAAACTTCAAACTGGTAAGTTCTCATTTAATCTTACTATTTTACTTCGGAGTCACGTGAGTGACTACGTGAAGACTTCAAAGCTCTGTTTTTTTATGTCCTAGAAACGTGTCCATGCTCACACACTGCCATAATAACCAATGGAGGAAGTATGTTAACGTATTTCAGACTTGAAACAGTGCTGAAAAACAATAAGTATTTATTTAACAAATAATAATAATCACCCCTAACTTCGGGGAAAATTATAATACAGAACTTAAAATAGTGTCTGCGAATATCTCAGGCGTGGTCACAGGTTTGTTATAAAACCGCTGGAAAGTTGTTTCATTAGACCAGCCCGCCATTGCAAGGATGTGGTCCATAGGAACTTCCATCAACCTCGCTGCAGATGTAGCTGCAGCCCTGGGTAGAATGAGATTTAAAAATATCAGTGTCCACCCCTACTGCACCTAACATCACCCTGAGCCATCTTGAGATGGTCTGTACGATTACTCTGTGGTGGGGACGGTTAAAACTTATCAATAGAGCCATTTCCGTTTCCCTGAGATTTTTGGTGACCTCCAGATAATGTAGAAGGTGGGTCACTATGCATAGGCGTCTATCTGCGGGATAAGCCAGGAACTCCAATTTGAGACCAGATGACCCAGGCCTGTTTTGTTTAAGTAACTCGTAAATGTGAAAGGTTACCTTATTTTGGGATGTTACCATGGCGTCCAGGTTTAGTTTATGCAGAGACTGGACCCGCTGCGCCGTTACAAGTGTCATCAGCATCACTATTTAATACGTGAGTTTGGTTAGTGAGAGGGACGTGGCAGGTGTCCAATCTCTGAGTAGGGTCAGGACAATGCCAATATCCCAAGTCTGGGAGTATCGAGACCTGGGGGGATTTGAGTTAAAATTACCTCTCATGAGTTTTGACACCAGAGAGTGAGATCCTACTCCATGGTGTTCTAAGCCCAGTCTCAGGTATGAGGATAGGGCACTCCTTGCGCAGTTGATGGCACTAGAACTCAAGCCTTCATCGAAGTGTAGACTTGCCAGGAACTCCAGCACATCCATGATGGTGGCTGTGTTGTAAGAAATGTCTGTCCTGGTACAAAATACCTCCCATTTTTTGATATAGGTGAGGTACTGTTTCCTGGTGGACTCTGCATGATGCTGCGATGATATTCATGGTTCAGTCCAACAGCCCAAATTCCAGGAGAGGTCTTTTCAAATCCTGCAACCCAATAGGTTCATTCGGTCATGGCACGGATGACTCTCCCCTGTCACAGGATGTACCAGCAAACTCGGGCGTTTGGAGATTGGAATACATGGTTCTGAGACCTTGTCGAGTACCACAGGGAACCATCGCTGAGTAGGCCAATCGGGTACCACTAAAATACCTGATGCGGAGTCTTATTGAATTTTTTGTAAGACCCGACTGATGAGGCAGAAGGGGGGAAATGCATAGAAAAACAAATCCCCCCAGTGTAGCGAGAAAGCATCCATCGCTATTGCGCCAGGGTCTGGTTCCCATGCAACATATGTTGGTATTTGGTGATTAAGTCTTGATGCAAAAAGGTCGATATCTGGCGTTCCATACTGAGCTACAATGTCAGCAAATACCTGGTGGTCCAACATCCATTCGGTGTTGTCATTGAATTTGCGTGATCTGGTGTCCGCCATTGTATTGAGCTTACCTGGAAGGTAAGTAGCTGATATCCAGATATTTCTTTCTATACACCAATGCCAGATTGTATTGACCAATTCATCGCAAGATATCGACTTAATTCCACCCATATGATTAATGTATGCCACCACGGTGGTATTATCAATTTGTAGGCGAACATGCAGATGGTGCATGTCTGAACAGTAAGACCGAAGTCCGTGAAACGCTCCCAACATCGCTAGATGATTAATACCTAGTGTCTGAAGTAAGGTTAACTCATGTGCATTCCATCTACCACCGCAACTGGAGGTGGTATTGGTTGCTCCCCAGCCGTGAGCGCTGGCATCAGTTTGTAACACAACTGAAGGGGTTTGTGACTGTGATGGGATTAGAGCATAGAAACATAGACATAGAAACATAGAAATTAGGTGCAGGAGTAGGCCATTCAGCCCTTCGAGCCTGCACCGCCATTCAATATGATCATGGCTGATCATCCAACTCAGTATCCCGTACCTGCCTTCTCAGAGCAATGTCGAACATTGCTAATCCACCATCCCAATTCCAACTTTGCTTTGGCTGGTAACTGCATTGGCCTGTCAAAATGGCCAGCATGGTGTTTGAGTGCTGCAATTTTGGCCCTTTGTAGATTTTAGTAATGTAAGGGTCCAAATTGTGTGGCTGGAAAGGCAGCCACAAGCTTCCCAATTACCCTGGCTACTTGCCGAATAGATAGTTTACTGACGCAAACAAGGCTGTTACATGCCTCTATCAAGTCTGTTGCTTTGTCCTTTGGCAAAGTGACAGACATATGAACAGAGTCAATCGTGAACCCCAAATAATCCATAGTCACAGCAGGCATTAACTTGGATTTGGCTGGATGGATGATGAATCCCAATTTTTCAAATAGGAGCTTGGTGGTTGAAACAGCCAATTTAGCCAATTCCAAAGTTTTCCCCACAATTAGGATGTCATCGAAATACGCCATGACAATATGTTTTTGTTTCCGAAGAAACGCCAATGCTGGTTTCAATATTTTGGTAAACAGTCTGGGGGCTGATGTTAATCCATTAGGCAGGGCTTTATACTGCCAGAGCTGCCCCATCCAGATAAATTTCAAATATCTGCGCTGATCTTTGTCTATTGGTACTGAGTAGTATGCATATTTTATGTCGATGCAAACCATGAAGTACCCCTTGGAAACTAGTTGTTCAGCAGTAACAAATGTTTCAATTTTAAAGTGGGTGTACTGCACAAAAATATTCAGTTGTGTCAAATCAATAATGATGCGGCATCCGCTATCTTTTTTGTTTTTGGTGAAGATATTTGATACAAACTCAAGAGATTCATGTTTAGTTTTCTCTATTACTCCTTTCGTGTGTAGTCTTAACAGTTCCGCATGACCTTCCACTTTCTCTTTTTGTGAAAGCACAAACCTTTGGCTGGGTGCATGTTGAACCAGAAAGGAGGACTTTGTCAACAAATTCAATTTTGTATCCCTGAATACTGTGCAGTATGATAAGATCAGAAGTTATAGAACTCCATGCATCCCTGAACAAGTGTAACCTTCCCCCAACTTGTGAAGAAGTTACACATGCTATGTTCCGAGGGCAACCAGACCCACCTACCTCCATGGTTACCGGTGGTGCTATGTTGGTTTTCACCGTCATTGGTTCCTGGGTGTGGGGTTGACGCATCTTCCAGGAAGGCCGTTCTGGGACATGGTTGAAAAAGGACCTTTGTGTGGATTGTACGGCCTTCGAGCTTTCACCAGCTGTTCTTTCGGTGTGATAACGCAGTCTGCTGGTGGATGCGTAGGGGTGCTGCCGCCAAATGTATGAGAACCAGGTAGCGGCCGGCACCTTAATCATGCCGACGGATTTTGCCTCTTTGTCGAGGTCTTTTACCTGTTTAGGCAGGTTGTCCCCGAACAACAGAGTAGGTGGCTGTGCACTGCTGGTTCTACACAACCCTGCAAACTTTGGGTTCAGTGAAGGTCGGATGGCACTCTTCCAGAAATAGTTGATTTGAATTTGAACATTGCAGAAGAGTGCCAGAGCATCCTGTTGCTCTTCCGACATATATTTTCCGTCTACTGACCTGGCAACAGCTGCAATACCCATGGCCAGTAGTTTGAGGATTTTTTGCATTTTAACTTCCTGGCTCCTGATGCCAGGACTAATATTTCCCCAGATGGGGTTATTTACCGCAGGCTGATTGATAGGTATTTGGCTGTTGTGTCATTCATAACTTGTTCTTGTAGCTGGTGTGTTGTTAAGTAATTTATACTAGCTGCCAGTTGTGGCTGCAATGGCAGCCCCTTCTGTGAGGGCATCGCAAACTTGGACACCATCCCAAGTAGTTCCTCTTCTTGCACCCCTAGCACGTTGGATTCTTCTGCCAACCCCCCTTCATCAGTCAGCCCAGACCTGACTACTTATGCTCCCCTGCGAAGAGGGTGAGACATTTGGCAGCCCTGTAAAGGGTTCTGCCGTGGGTCTGCTAGGAGACCCACGGTGACCAGACTCCTGCTGGAGTAGGTCACGTTGGAGCAACTGCTCCACCATCCACTCCATGGGGGATAATCGACCGGCAAGTCGTCGAGGCCGGACTTACCGCGAACGGCAAGTCGTCGAGGCCGGACCCTGCCGATTCAACGGGACTGCCCGACATCCGGGTGGTGTTGTCGGCAGTCCGAGGTGCTCCAGCGGGCTGTTGCGGCGTGAGGTCGGAGGCTGCCGCTTGTTCAACGTCCAGCTCAGGTGTAGTCGATCGAAGCGGCCCATTTGGACGCGCCATTTGTCCATGGTGGGGTACTCTGTAACGAAAATACAACAGAATGCCTGAAAAACGAACTCAGGTTAGTGAATACTCAGCTGTTGGTCCGACCATCCTCCCTGCCTGTCGCTTCGCAATGCGTTCGACGATATGTCGCGCATGCGTGCTGGCGGGGTCTTCACGTAGTCACTCATGTGACTCCGAAGTAAAATCTATCTACATCTAAACCATCTATTTTAATGAAATGATGAGTAAGGGATAGAAGACAAGAGAGTTAGAAGCTTTAGAAACAAGAGTCTTCACATAGAATTATCACATTGAACTGCTCCCTATGTACTGTAGTCGCCTTCTGCACTTTGCTTATGTATTTATTTTATTTTATTTTAATTATTTACTTTAAAAAAAATCCCCTCGTCATTTATTTATTTATTTTTTGATTTTTTTATAAACATGCCTGTCCATATTGTTTGTATAATACTCAAATGTTCTATTTTGATATGTACATTTGGAAAAAATGAGCTTACATATGGCAACATAACCTGTACCCATTTTTTGATGGCTCAATAAAACTTATTAAAGAAAAAGAGTAAAGAATGAGTTCAGAACAGTGAAAGGCCTGGATAGAGTGGAGATAGACAGAGTGGAGTAACCCAGCGCGACAGGTAGAATCTCCGGAGAGAAGGAATGGGTGACGTTTCGCATAGACACCCTTCTTCAGACTGATGGATATAGTGGACGCGGGGAGAATGTTTCTACTGGCGGGAGACTCTAGGACCTGAGGACCCAGCCACAGAATAAAAGGAATGGAGACAGAAATGCTGGAGAAACTCAGCGGGTGAGGCAGCATCTATGGAGCAAGGAATAGGTGACGTTTCGGGTCGAAACCCTTCTTCAGACTGAGATTTTATTCTTCTGAATAAAAGGACATACCTTAGAAAGTAGATGAGGAGGAATTTATTTTGTCAGAAGGCGGAGAACCTGTGGAATTAATTGCCACAGATAGCTGTGGTGACCAAGTCATTGGGGTATTTTAAAAGTAGACAACGGATTCTTGATTAGTAAGGGTTTCAAAGGTATTGGGAGAAGGCAGGAGTTGAGATCGATCAGCCAAGATTGAATGGTGGAGTAGACTCGATGGGCCAAATGC
The DNA here is from genome assembly GCA_035221665.1 of Okamejei kenojei. Lineage (NCBI taxonomy): Eukaryota > Metazoa > Chordata > Chondrichthyes > Rajiformes > Rajidae > Okamejei > Okamejei kenojei. The sequence goes on along the minus strand of CM069135.1, from coordinate 119,996,803 downwards.
CCTAATTCTGATCCGATGACATGAACATAGACACATAGAAACATAGAAAATAGGTGCAGGAGTAGGCCATTCGGCCCTTCGAGCCTGCACCGCCATTCAATATGATCATGGCTGATCATCCAACTCAGTATCCCGTACCTGCCTTCTCTCCATACCCCCTGATCCCTCTAGCCACAAGGGCCACATCTAACTCCCTCTTAAATATAACCAATGAACTGGCCTCAACTACCTTCTGTGGCAGAGAATTCCAGAGACTCACCAGTCTCTGTGTGAAAAATGTTTTTCTCATCTCGGTCCTAAAAGATTTCCCCCTTATCCTTAAACTGTGACCCCTTGTTCTGGACGTCCCCGACATCGGGAACAATCCTCCTGCATCTAGCCTGTCCAACCCCTTAAGAATTTTGTAAGTTTCTAAAAGATCCCCCCTCAATCTTCTAAATTCTAGCGAGTACAAGCCGAGTCTTTCCAGTCTTTCTTCATATGAAAGTCCTGACATCCCAGGAATCAGTCTGATGAACCTTCTCTGTACTCCCTCTATGGCAAGAATGTCTTTCCTCGGATTAGGAGATCAAAACTACGCAATACTCCAGGTGTGGTCTCACCAAGACCCTGTTCAACTGCAGTAGAACATCCTTGCTCCTATACTCAAATCCTTTTGCTATGAATGCTAACATACCATTCACTTTCTTCACTACCTGCTGCACCTGTATGCCTACTTTCAATGACTGGTGTACCATGACACCCAGGTCTCATTGCATCTCCCCTTTTCCTAATCGGCCACCATTTAGATAATAGTTTACTTTCCTGTTTTTGTCACCAAAGTGGATAACCTCACATTTATCCACATTACACTGCATCTGCCATGAATTTGCCCACTCACCCAGCCTATCCAGGTCACCTTGCAGTCTCCTAGCATCCTCCTCACAGCTAACACTGCCCCCCAGCTTCATGTCATCCGCAAACTTGGAGATGTTGCATTCAATTCCCTCGTCCAAAAATTGATATATATTGTAAATAGCTGGGGTCCCAGCACCGAGCCTTGCGGTACCCCACTAGTCACTGCCTGCCATTCTGAAAAGGACCCGTTTACTCCTACTCTTTGCTTCCTGTCTGCCAGCCAGTTCTCTATCCACATCAATACTGAACCCCCAATGCTTTAAGTTTGTATACTAATCTCTTATGTGGGACCTTGTCGAAAGCCTTCTGAAAGTCCAGATATAAAACATCCACTGGTTCTCCCTTATCCACTCTACTAGTTACATCCTCGAAAAATTCTATAAGATTCGTCAGACATGATTTACATTTTGTAAATCTATGCTGACTTTGTCCAATGATTTCACCACTTTCCAAATGTGCTGCTATCCCATCTTTAATAACTGACTAGCAGTTTCCCCACTACTGATGTTAGACTAACTGGTCTGTAATTCCCCGTTTTCTCGCTCCCTCCATTTTAAAATTACATTAGCTACCCTCCAATCCTCTGGAACTACTAAAGAGTTTTACTAAAGAGTACTCCAGAATCTAAAGAGTTTTGAAAAATTATCATTAATGCATCCACTATTTCTATGCCTACTTCCTTAAGTACCCTGGGATGCAGCCAATCTGGCCCTGGGAATTTATCGGCCTTTAATCCATTCAATTTACATAACACCACTTCCTGGCTAACCTGGATTTCACTCAGTTCCTCCATCTCATTTGACCCCCGGTCCCCAGCTATTTCCGGCAGATTATTTATGTCTTCCTTAGTGAAGACAGAACCAAAGTAGTTATTCAATTGGTCTGCCATGTCCTTGTTCCCCATGATCAATTCACCAGTTTCTCACTGCAAGGGACCTACATTTGTTTTAACTAATCTTTTTCTCTTCACATATCTATAAAAACGTTTTTATGTTCCCTGCCAGTTTTCTTTCATAATCTATTTTCCCTTTCCTAATTAAGCACTTTGTCCTCCTCTGCTGGACTCCCAGTCCTCTGGTAGGCTGCTTTTTCTGGCTAATTTATATGCTTCATCTTTTGTTTTGATACTATCCCTGATTTCCCTTGTTATCCACGGAAGCACTACCTTCCCTGATTAATTATTTTGCCAAACTGGGATGAACAATTGTTGTAGTTCATCCATGCAGTCTTTAAATGCCTTCCATTGCACTTCCACCGTCAACCCTTTAAGAATCAATTGCCAGTCTATCTTGGCCAATTCACGTCTCATACCCTCAAAGTTACCTTTCTTTAAGTTCAGAACCCTTGTTTCTGAATTAATTACATCACTCTCCATCCTAATGAAGAACTCAACCATATTATGGTCACTCTTGCCCAAGGGGCCCCGCACAACAAGACTGCTAACTAACCCTTCCTCATTACTCAATACCCAGTCTAGAATAGCCTGCTCTCTCGTTGGTTACTCTACATGTTGGTTTAGAAAACTATCCCGCATACATTCCAAGAAATCCTCTTCCTCAGCACCCCTGCCAATTTGATTCATCCAATCTATATGTAGATTGAAGTCACCCATTATATCTGTTTTACCTTTGTTGCACGCATTTCTAATTTCCTGTTTGATGCCATCCCAAACTCCACTACTACTGTTAGGTGGCCTGTACACAACTCCCACTAGCGTTTTCTGCCCCTTACTGTTTCGCAGCTCTACCCATATCGATTCCACATCCTCCAAGCTAATGACCTTTCTTTCTATTGCGTTAATCTCCTCTCTAACCAGCAACGCTACCCCACCTCCTTTTCCTTTCTGTCTATCCCTCATGAATATTGAATATCCCTGGATGTTCAGCTCCCAGCCTTGGTCACCCTGGAGCCATATCTCCGTGATCCCAACTATATCATAGTCATTAATAGCTATCTGCACATTCAACTCATCCATCTTATTACGAATGCTCCTTGCATTGAGACACAATGCCTTCAGGCTTGTTTTTACAACACTCTTACCCCTTATACAATTATGTTGAAAAGTGGCCCTTTTTGATTTTTGCCCTGGATTTGTCTGCCTGTCACTTTTACTTTTCACTTTGCTACCTATTGCTTCTACCCTCATTTTACACCCCTCTGTCTCTCTGCTCACACATTTAAGAAACCCACCACCTCTCATTCTCTGTTTATTATTTTTTTTCTTCTTTGCCCCCTACATGTTGGGTCTGAGTGCTTCCCTTCAATGCCTCCTGCCTCACACACTGTCTACTAGCTTTCTCTATTTGAGTCCCCCCCCCCCCCCCCCCCCCCCCCCCCCCCCCAACCGTTCTAGTTTAAAGTCTCCTCAGTAGTCTTTGCAAATCTCCCCACCAGGATATTGGCCCCCCTCGGGTCACACCTTCCTGAATATGAATACAGTGTTACATAATAAGTACAGGTAAAAATAAGTGCAAGGACCATAACGTATAATATTTCATAGGAACTTATTTTATTGTTTCAAATACACTTTGTCGTTAAAAGCCCATCTTTAAAGTGTTAATTTCTGCAATCTATATTTAAAATCCAAATTGAAAGATATACAGGTTATATGGCAATTTGCTACACTTAAGCAACTCCAAGACTAAACCAGTGCCAGACCTATAGTCTGAAACATGGGGGAAGTTAAAGTAGCCTCGGGTTTTACAAGTAGTTGGAGCTGTGTTTGCCAGCATTGTTATTTCAACACATATGCGCCAGCACTTACTTTCAAGACACAAGCTGCTTTTTTCTTACAGTGTTATTTTTGCCTCTCTGTATTACCATGTTGGTATTAGACATAAAAAAGCTGGAGTAAGTAACTCAGCCGGTTAGACCGCATCTCTGGAGAAAAGGAATAGATGACGTCACCTATTCTTCCTCTCCAGAGATGCTGTCTGACCCACTGAGTTACTCCAGCGTTTTGTGTCCATCTTCGATTTGAACCAGCATCTGCAGTTCCATCCGACACACCATTGTTGGCATTACATTGGCATTTAGAGATACAGCATGGAAACAAGCCCTTCGGCCCACCGAGTCAGTGCCAACTAGTGATCCCCCTACACTTACACTATCCTACACAATTGAGACAGTTTACAATTTTACAGAAGCCAATTAAACTACAAATCTGTATGTCTTTAGAATGTAGGAGGAAACCGGACGGTTCAGAGAAAACCCACGCGGTCACAGGGAGAACGTATAAACTCCGTACAGATAGCACCCATAGTCAGGATTGAACCCAGATCTCTGGCGCTGTGAGGCAGCGACTCTACCGCTGCGCCACCATGCCGCCCTACTTCTTAAATGAATTCTTGAGTCTGATCCCTTCGCCAACCCCCATCATTTCGAGCACCATTGCTCACTCTCCCGCGATTTCACATTAGGAAACGAGGACTAGCTGCTGCTGTTTCACAAGATGGTCGACTTGTGATCCAGGTGCTGCGCCAGAGAAGGTTCAACGTGAGCCACAACTGCAGACGAAAGCAAACGGTTGCCAAAGCTTTGTACCACGGGCCGTTCAGCAGTCCATTCTCAAAGGAGACCGCAGAATGCAAACATCATGCACACAGAAGCGATCGGATTTCTGTCTCCTGGTGAAATCTGGCTGCAGTGCTGTGAGCATGAAGAGAATTCAAAACAGGATGTTTGGGAACAGTTAACGTGGATCAGAATTTTGTACTCAAAAGTATTGTCCTTGGATCTGGAGCTACATATAATAACGAGTGGGCATTCTTTGATCTATTTGCTATTGCTTGCCTGGATCAGCCTTATTTTTCTGCCAGAAGTCCGTTGTATTTAGACTTTAGAGTTTTTTTGGTTAGATTGAGTCAGAAGGTATTTGTTCCAACCATTCTATATTTACAACGGTTAGAAATAACACAGGGGAAACTTTGGATTGTTGGACGCAAGGCTTTGCCACCTCCTAGGAAAAAGAACCCAGATCTTTGTCCCAGTTTCCATAATTTGATCCAGATGTCTTTGCTCCAGACGCCCCACTTAATTGGAGAAGCAGAATAATTTTCTTGATCTACTGGCATCGCGTTTTTGGAAAGATGTTGTCAAGGTGGAAAGGGTACAGAGAAGATTTACAAGGATGTTGCTCGGACTAGAGGGTCTGAGCTATAATGCCCTGTCCCACGGTACGAGTTCAATCAAAGAGTTCTCCCGAGTTTGTCCTGATTCGAACTCGGAGATTTACGGTAATGGCCGCTTGTCAGTACTCGGGGCTCTCGTGGACATTTATCAACATGTTGAAAAATCTTCACGGGCCAATAGGGAGAGGTTCAAAGGTTCAAAGGTTCATTTATTGTCACATACACCAATTGGTGTAGTGAAATTCGAGTTGCCATTGCAGCACACTAATAAGAATACAACACAACATCCTGGCGGGGAGATTTGCAAAGGCTACTGGGGAGACTTTAAACTAGAACGGTTGGGGGAGAGGGACTCAAATAGAGAAAGCTAGTAGACTGTGTGAGGCAGGAGGCAGAGAAGGAAAGCACTCAGACCCAACATTTAGGGGAGAAAGAAGAAAAACATAATAAACTGAGAATAAGAGGTGGTGGGTTTCTTAAATGTGTATATTTTAATGCTAGGAGCATTGTAGGAAAGGTGGATGAGCTTAGAGCCTGGATTGACACCTGGAAGTATGATGTGTGGCGATTAGTGAAACATGGTTGTCGGATGGCTGTAATTTGGAAACTAAATATTCCAGGATTTTGTTGCATCAGGTGTGATAGAATTGGAGGGGCAAGAGGTGGAGGTGTTGCATTGCTTGTCAGGGAAGATATTACAGCAGTGCTTTGGCAGGATAGATTAGAGGGCTCGTCTAGGGAGGCTATTTGGGTGGAACTGAGAAATGGGAAAGGTGTAGCAACACTTATAGGGGTGTATTATAGACCGCCTAATGGGGAGCGAGAATTGGAAGAGCAAATATGTAAGGAGATAGCAGATTTTAGTAGTAAGCACAAGGTAGTGATTGTGGGAGATTTCAATTTTCCACACATAGACTGGGAAACACATTCTGTAAAAGGGCTGGATGGTTTGGAGTTTGTAAAATGTGTGCAGGATAGTTTTTTGCAGCAATACATAGAGGTACCTACTAGAGAAGGGGCAGTGCTGGACCTCCTGTTAGGAAATGAGGCAGGTCAGGTGACGGAGGTATGCGTTGGTGAGCACTTCAGGACCAGTGATCACAATACCATTAGTTTCAATATAATTATGGAGGTCAGAAATGGACCTAGGGTTGAGATTTTTGATTGGAGAAAGGCTAACTTTGAGGAGATGCGAAAGGATTTAAAAATTGGGACATTTTGTTTAATGGGAAGCATGTAGAAGAGAAATGGAGGACATTTAAAGGTGACATTTTAAGAGTACAGAATCTTTATGTCCCTGTTCGGTTGAAAGGAAAGAGTAATAATTGGAAAGAGCCATGGTTTTCAAGGGAAATTGGACACGGTTCGGAAAAAGAGAGATCTACAATAATTATAGGCAGCATGGAGTAAATGAGGTGCTTGAGGAGTATAAAGAATGTAAAAAGAATCTTAAGAAAGAAATTAGAAAAGCTAAAAGAAGATATGAGGTTGCTTTGGCAAGTAAGGTGAAAGTAAATCCAAAGGGTTTCTACAGCTATATAAATGGCAAAAAACGAGGGATAAAATTGGTCCATTAGAGAGTCAGAGTGGACAGCTATCTGCAGAGCCAAAAGAGATGGGGGAGATATTGAACAATTTATTTTCTTCAGTATTCACCAAGGAGAAGGATATTGAATTATGTGAGGTAAGGGAAACAAGTAGAGTAGCTATGGAAACGATGAGGATCAAAGAAGAGGAAGTACTGACAGGCCTTTGACAAGGTTCCACATGGAAGGTTGGTTAAGAAGGTTCAATTGTTGGGTATTAATGGTGGAGTATCAAGATGGATTCAACAGTGACTGAATGGGAGATGCCAGAGAGTAATGGTGGATGGCTGTTTGTCAGGTTGGAGGCCGGTGACTAGTGGGGTGCCTCAGGGATCTGTGTTGCGTCCACTGTTGTTTGTCATATACATCAAGGATCTGGATGATGGTGTGGTAAATTGGATAAGTAAGTATGCAGATGATACTAATATAGGTGGTGTTGTGGATAATGAAGTAGAATTTCAAAGTCTACAGACAGATTTGGGCCATTTGGAAGAGTGGGCTGAAAGATGGCAGATGGAGTTTAATGCTGATAAGTATGAGGTGCTACATCTTGGCAGGACAAATCAAAATAGGACGTACATGGTAAATGGTAGCGAATTGAGGAATGCAGTGGAACAGAGGGATCTAGGAATAACTGTGCATAGTTCCCTGAAGGTGGAATCTCATGTAGATAGGGTGTTAAAGAAAGCTTTTGGTGTGCTGGCCTTTATAAATCAGAGCATTGAGTATAGAAATTGGGATGTAATGTTAAAATTATACAAGGCATTGGTGACGCTAATTCTGGAGTATGGTGTACAATTTTGGTCGTCAAATTATAGGAAAGATGTCAACAAAATAGAGAGAGTACAGAGGAGATTTACTAGAATGTTGCCTGGGTTTCAGCATCTAAGTTACAAAGAAAGGTTGAACAAGTTATGTCTTTATTCTTTGGAGCGCAGAAGGTTAAGGGGGGGACTTGATTGAGGTCGTTAAAATGATGAGAGGGATAGACGGAGTTGACGTGGATAAGCTTTTCCCATTGAGGGTAGGGAAGATTCAAACAAGAGGGCATGACATGAGAATTAAGGGACAGAAGTTTAGGAGTAACATGAAGGGGGACTTCTCTACTCAGAGAGTGGTGGCTGTGTGGAATGAGCTTCCAGTGGAAGTGGTGGAGGCAGGTTCGATTTTATCATTTAAAAATAAATTGGATAGGTATATGGACGGGAAAGGAATGGAGGGGTATGGTCTGAGTGCAGGTAGATGGGACTAGGTAGAAGGGCCGAGATGGCTTCTTTCCGTGCTGTAATTGTTATATGGTTATATGGTTAAAGAAGAATTTAACATTAAACATAAAAACATCCCCCCCCACAATGGGGGAAGGCACAAAGTCCAGTCCTTTTCCTCTTGTTCACCCATAGTCGGGCCTATTGAGGCCTCCGCAGTCGCTGCTACGGCGGACCGATGTTTCAGGCCCTCTCGCCAGATGATGATGCTCCGGCGTCGGGAGAACCCTGTCAGCAGCTTGGAATACCTGGAACGACCGCTTCTTTACCGAAACTGCGGCTTCCGAAGTCCACAGGCCACGCTGGTTGGAGCTCCAACATTGGCGATCTCGGCGAGAGTTCCCAGGCTCTGCGGTGTTAAAGTCCCCGCCGCAGCTGGACCCTCCACAGACTCGCAGCTCCGCGATGTTCCAATCGGCAGACTCAGCATTCTGGAGCTCCAGCACGGCAACCTGGGCAAGGCATCGCCCGCTCCGTGATGGCGCTCCAGCGCTGTGCCGCTGCCGAAGCCGAGGTTCTGGCTGGTCCCGACAGGAAACGCCGCTCCAGTCCCGATGGTAGGCCGTGAGGACAGGGGCGAAGATGCGGTGCGGAGGGCAGCCGCCGCTCCGACCAGCTAGGGACCGAGAAATACAGAGGAAATACAGAGAAATAGAGGTTGAGTAGGCTGGGTCTCTACCCCATTCCTTGGAGCGCAGGAAGATGAGGGGTGATCTTATCGAGGCGCATCAGATCACTAAAGGAATAGATCAGGTAGATGCACAGTCTCTTGCCCAGATTCGGTGAATCGAGGACCAGAGGACATAGGTTTAAGCTGAAGGGGAAAAGATGTAATAGGAATCTGAGGGGGTAACTTTTTCAAACAAGGTTGGGGAGGGATAGAGAGAGAGGGAATGCCGGGGCGACCTGAAGTGAGAGAAATCAATATTCATACCGCTGGGCTGTAAGCTGCCCAAGCAAAATATGAGATGCTGTTCCTCCAATTTGCGTTTAGCCTCACTCTGACAATGGAGGAGACCGAGGACAGAAAGATCTGTGTAGGAATGGGTAGGAGAATTAAAGTGTTTAGCAAACGGGAGATCAGGTTGGTTCACGCGGGCTGAGCGAAGGTGTTTTGCAAAACGATCGCCCAGTCTGCGTTTGGTCTCGCCGATGTATAAGAGTCCACATCTTGAACAACGGATACAGTAGATGAGGTTGGAGGAGGTGCAAGTGAACCTCTGCCTAACCTGAAAGGACTGTCTGTGTCCCTGGACAGAGTCGAGGGGGGAGGTATCGGGACAGGTGTTGCAGCTTCTGTGGTTGCTGGGGAAGGTACCTGTGGAGGGGGTGGTTTGGGTGGGAAGGGATCAGTTAACCAGGGAGTTGCGGAGGGAACCGTCTCTGAGGAGACACGTGTGAGGGCCTCATCTATGATGGGAGAGGGGAACCTCCGTTCCCTAAAGAATGAGGACATCTCAGATGTTCTCATATGGAACGCCTCATCTTGAGCGTAGATGTAGCATAGACGGAATTAGTAGGGGATAGAGTCTGCAGGAAGCAGGGTGGGAAGAAATGTAGTCAAGATAGTTGTGGGAGAGAAGGTAGTTGAGGCAGGAACTATACCAACATTTGAGAGATAGGACAGGTTTTGAAGGATATGGACCAAATGCAGGCAGGTGCGACTAATAGTTCAGGTGGAAAATGCACCCTAATACATGTTGGGCGGTGTGGGCAAGTTGGGCCGAAGGGCCTATTTCCACACAGTATCACTCTATGACTTTATGACTACTGCCTGTAAACTGCTAGCCATTTGAACTGAGAAGACCAGGAGACGTGTGGTTTTGCTCAGTCAAGTAGTTCTGCCCTTAAAGGAGCATAAGCAAAACACAAAGCGCTGGAGGAACCCAACGGGTCAAGCAGCATCCGTGGAGAGAAATGGACTGGTTGGTCCAATGTCTGGTCGGGGTCCTTCTTTAGGCCGCCGAGATCCTCCAGCACTTTGTATTTTGCTCAAGATGTCAGCATCTGCAGTTCCTTGCGTCTCCCATAAAGGAAAACAGTCATGCTGCAGCTGAAGAATACTAACTGCAGTGCAATGCTCTTATGTTTCTGGTCTGACATTCAAATAGATGTGGTAGATAGGTAGAGGTGGTAGATGGTTGTTAAGGGGTTTGCAAAAAGGATTGAGAGTGCCGTTCCAACCAAGGTATCTGGGAGGATTCATTTAATAATAAGACATTAAAAACTTACTATTGGTAATGCTGATATCTTTTTGCAATGCAATTAGAGCATTCTCGGTGAAAAATATGTAGATAGATATGAACATAGAACATAGAACAGGTCATTCGGCCCACAATGTTGGTGGCAAAATGATGCCAAGACCTACTTTCATCTGCCCGCACCTGATCCATATCCCTCCATTCCCAGCACATCTATCTGCCTAACCAAAAATGTCTTAAATGCCGTCACCATCACCACCCCTGGCAGCGCATTCCAGTCACCCACTTGTCCTGCACATCTCCTTTAAACTTTGCCCCTCAGATCTTACAGCCACGCCCTCCAGTGTTTGATATTTCCATCCCAGGGAAAAGTATTCGGACTGTCTACCCTGGTCGGCACGGTGGCGCAGCGGTAGAGTTACTGCCTGGGAAGCGTTATAGCACCCGAGACTCGGGTTCGATCCCGAGTACGGGTGCTGTCTGTGCAGAGTTTGCACGGTCTCCCCGTGACAGGGTGTGTTTTAACCATATAACAATTACAGCACGGAAACAGGCCCTCTCGGCCCTTCCAGTCCGTGCCGAAAATTTTCTCCAAGATCATCGGCATCCCCCCCACATTCCAAAGGCGTACTGGTTTGTAAGCGTGTTTAGGTGTGTGTGGGATAGTGTTAATGTGTGGCGATAGTGTTAATTGCTGGTCAGTGCAGACTCGGTGGGCTGACGGGTCTGTTTCTGTGCTGTATCTCTAAACTAAATTTCCGCGCTGTATTTCCAAATTAAACTCTACGCCACTCATAATGTTATATACGTCCATCAGCTCCGGTGATCTAGAAAAAATAAATCTAGTCCATCCAACCTCTCTCTGCAGCTGAAACCCTCTAATTCTGGCATCATTCTGATAAACTGCCAAAGCCTCCGCATCCTTCCTGTATAGGGGCGACCAGAGCTACAAGCAGAAACAGATGAAAATTGTAGATATAATAAATTTCACCTCGCTATGCTGTAAGGTATAGAGGGGAATGCGTTCTGCCACGCTTGGGACGGTGCGGTGGCGCAGCGGTAGAGTTGCTCCCTTACTGCGCCAGAGACCCAGGTTCGATCCTAACTGCGGGTGCTGTCTGCACTGAGTTTGTACGTTCTCCCCGTGACCACGTGGGTTTTCTCCGGGATCTCTGGTTTCCCCCAACACTCCAAAGACGTACAGGTTTGTAGGTTAATTGGCTTGGCATAAATGTAAATTGTCCCTAGTGTGTGTAGGATAGTGCTAGTGTGCGGGGATCGCCGGTCGGCGCGGACCCGGTGGGACGAAGGTCCTGTTTCCGCGCTGTATCTCTAAACTAAACACAAAACTAAAACTAAACCAAACCATTTCTCAGCACACCACACATTTCCTCTCAATTTCCAATGTCGGACCACTTAGAAAATACCTCAATTTTCGCTGGCTTTCTTCTTCATTTACCCCATTAAAATATTTCATGATATCTCGATAATTTGAACTTTCAAGAAAGATTTTTGCATTTCTCTGCTTGCGAAACTGTTAATTATCGTAAGGTGCATATATCCATGTTGAGGCAAAATGCTAGCCATACGCAGTGCATAGCAATTCTAAACAAGTCTGAGAGCCTGTCAGGACCATGTTTATTATTCACGTTTCTGCCAAGTTAAGTTTATTGATTCAATAGATTGTCAAATAAAAAATTGGAATGCCGCATTGACATTGTTTACATTAAAGATTAGATGTAAAATTGTAAATGATCTAACATTAAACAAACCTGTAGTGCCTGCTGAGAAGTTGAACTGTGTTGCACCTGCTCACAGTTGCAAAAAGCACTGGGGTGCTATGCCTGGTGTCCGACGTATGCCTGCGCACGACGTAATACTTAAATTTACATTTTGTTATTTCGCCAATTAGGCGTTCACAGTGACGTTGCTGCCTCACAGCGCCAGAGACCCGGGTTCGATCCTGACTACGGGTGTTGTCTGTACGATTTGTACGTCCTCCCCGTGACCTGCGTGGGTTTTCGCCGGGTGCTCCGGTTTCCTCCCACAATCCAAAGACGTACGGGTTTGTACGTTAATTAGCTCGGTAAAATTGTAAATTGTCCCTAATTGGAGGGGTATGGTCTGAGTGCAGGTAGATGGGACTAGGGGAAAACAAATGGTCGGCACGGACTGGAAGGGCCGAGAGGGCCTGTTTCCGTGCTGTAATTGTTATATGGTTATATGGTTAATGTGCGTAGGATAGTGTTAATGTGTGGGAATCGTGGGTTGGCGTGGACACGTTGGGTGGAAGGGCCTGTTTCCGCGTTGTTTCTCTAAACTAAAATATAAAATTTCAACGGACAACAGGTGGACATTGCTACCATCTACTTTACTTGGATACATGGAGCGTCGGCAGCCCAGTGCCGAATCAACCTGCTCTACCTCTTACATCTATCTCCCTGGCATTCTGGGAATGCATTCCTGGCCTGTTTCATGCCTGCTTCTACGTCACACCTCTCCTTATACAGCTAATAGTAGACCTGGTATTATTTTTCTATGATCTCAACAGTTAAATGGAGAGGTACGACGTGGACACAAGCCCAAGTCAACGTTGACCATCAACCACACACTTACACATGAGGGGTGGAACGGTGCCGCAGTGGTAGAGTTGCTGCCTTACAACGCCTGACACCCGCGTTCCATCAAGAGAGAGTTTTGAAGAGTTTTGAGTTTTCAAGAGAGAATTAGATTTAGCTCTTAGGGCTAAGGTAATCAAGGGATATGGGGAAAAAGCGGAACGGGGTACTAATTTTGAATGATCAGCCACGATCATATTGAATGGCGGTGCTGGCTTGAAGGGCCGAATGGCCTACTACAGCACCTATTTTCTATGTTTCTATGATCCTGACTACGGGTGTGGTCTGTATGGAGCTTGTACGTTCTCCCTGTGACCGTGTGGGCTTTTTGGGTGCTCCGGTTTCCTCCCACACTCCAAAGACGTACAGCAGGGAAGGGCAACCTTGTTCTGCATAGGGGCCGGGACGCATGTCTGTGAGCGGATGGCGGGCCACATCGATCACGTGTACACATGGATCCCGCCCCCATCCCGCCCCGGATGGCAGGCATCAAATCACGTGTTCACCCAAGGTAAAGGTTCACCGAAAATGGAGGCACTCGGGGAAACGCTCGGCTGTGCTTGGGGGGGGGGGGGGGTGGGGGTGGGGGGGGGGGGCGTCTCGGTACAGACGCAGTTTGTTCTAAGGGCCTGTTTCCGCGCTGTATCTTTAAACTATACTAATCTCCAAGACCTGAAATGGGGGGCCACCATCGATTCCACTGTCAAAATCGCTCAAAAGAGGATGTACTTCTTGCGGCAGCTGATAAAACACAATCTGCCACTGGCAATGATGGTCCAATTCTATACGGCCATCGTAGAGTCTGTTCTCACCTTCTCCATCATGGTCTGGTTTGGCTCAGCTACCAAGCACGTCACCTGGAGGCTGCAGCGAATCGTCCGATCAGCAGAGAAGGTTGTTGGCTGCAACCTTCCCTCCATTGATGAACTGTACACTGCAAGGGCCAGGAAGCGAGCGGGCAAGATCATCCCTGACCCCTCTCACCCTGGCCACAAACTATTTGAATCACTTCCCTCTGGAAGGCGACTCCGGACTGTCAAAGCTGCCACAGCCAGACGTAAAAACAGTTTTTTTCCACGAGCAGTAGTTCTACTCAATAACCGAAAATCTGTAGCCTCCTTTTGCTCTGGTATTTTATTTCATTCACATGTTTAAACTATAATCTTTTATTATTAATGTTTTAATGTTTTATGTTTTATTCGTAATTGTTACTGTATGTCGTGTTGCTACTTGCGAGCGGAGCACCAAGGCAAATTCCTTGTATGTGCACATACTTGGCCAATAAACTTATTCATTCATTCATTCATTCATTCATTCAACTTCTCCTACTCTAGTTTAAAACAACTTTTTTCTCTCCAAAGAAAGACACAAAATGCTGAACTCAGCGGTTCAGACAACGTTTGGAGAACATGAACAGGTGATGTTTCGGGTTGGGACCACGAGTTAAACTGCCAACTTGCATGTCTTTGGGATGTGGGAGGAAACCGGAGCACCCCGGGGGAAACCCAGGCGGTCACAGGGAGTACGTGCAAACTCCATACAGATAACACTCGAGGTCAGGATTGAAACCGGGTGTCTGGCGCTGTGGGACAACTGTGCCATCGTGCCACCCTTTTCACATCCTTAGAGGGCACTAGATATAAACCCTGATAGGAACATGAGAATAAAAGAACTAGGAGTTGGTGTATGCCAGTTAGCCTCTTGAACATCGTGGGGAATCTGAGCATCAGTCCCAAAACCCCCTTGCTGCCTGATTCCTATGGCCTTAGATTTCTCCAACAATCAGTCTGTCTAGGTCTTGAATATGCTTAATGGCTCAGCATCTCATTCGCACTGACCGACAATTTTGTACTGGGAGACAGGGCAGGAAGGGGCGTCGCCATCCCGGCCATGGCATTGACTGACAGGAGAAGAGACCAATCTGCGTGGCGCTGACTGAAGGAATCTGCGCACGCGCGGTTTTGAAGATTTTTAAACCTCGATAACTTTTACAATACAGCACCGATCGGAACGAAACGTTGCACTCGCAGTACAGGAGAACCGTGAGTAACCTGGCGAAAAATCGTAGTGCTATCGCGTACCGTTTTTTGCGCAAATAGAAAAACCCCGCAAGCCAGAAGAGCACAAGATTTTAGTTATGTATGGATAGATGTTTACATATTCTGTTGTGCTGCTGCAAGTAAGAATTTCATTGTCCTATCTGGGGCATATGACAATAAAACACTTTTGACTCTTGACTCTTTAGACTCATCCATCCGTGTACTCCAGAGATGCTGCCAAGAAGTAATATTTGATGTACCAAAGAAGAATCACAATAATATGTTTTTCAAGTTGACTATCCATCTCTTAATGACCATGTATCATGAACTTTTGCTTTATTCATTTTATGTGTCTGAAGATTTTCCAAAAAATGTACTTTATATAGGTTTGCTGAGATAATAAAGCATCTGGTAGGAATTGGTCAATTATTTGTAAACAGAATGAACTGATTTATTTTTATTCCTTTTATAAGATGTGGGCGCCACTGATAAGGCTAGCTGTTACTGTCATTCATAGAAACATAGACAATAGGTGCAGGAGCAGGCCATTTGGCCCTTCGAGCCTGCACCGCCATTCAATATGATCATGGCTGATCATCCAACTCAGTATCCTGTACCGGCCTTCTCTCCATACTCCCTGATCCCTTTAGCCACAAGGGCCACATCTAACTCCCTCTTAAATATAGCCAATGAACTGGACTCAACCACCTCCTGTGGCAGAGAATTCCACAGATTCACCACTCTCTGTGTGAAAAATGTTTTTCTCAACTCGGTCCTAAAAGACTTATCCTGAAACTGTGACCCCTTGTTCTGGACTTCCCCAACATCGGGAACAATCTTCCTGCATCTAGCCTGTCCAACCCCTTAAGAATTTTGTAAGTTTCTATAAGATCCCCCCTCAATCTTCTCAATTCTAGCAATCTTCTAACTGGCTTGGTCTGAAGAAGGGTCTTGATCCGAAGCATCACCCATTCCTACTCTCCAGAGATGCTGCCTGTCCCGCTGAGTTACTCCAGCGTTTTGTGTCTATCTTTGGCCTTGAGAAATTGTCAGTGAACTGCCTTCTTGATTATCTGCAGTTCCTCAGACGACCAACCTTCCATCGTGATGTTTGCAGGTAGCTCCATGATTTAGACCCAGCAACGAAGACTAGACAACAATACTCGTGTCTGATTTGGAGGAGAAACTACAGATGTAGACCATCTTAAGAGTCAAGAGTGTTTTACTGTCAATATTTTCCAAACAGAACAATGAAATGTGTAGGAAGGAACTGCAGATGCTGGTCTACACTGAAGATAGACACAAACAAAATGCTGGAGTAACTCAGCGGGTCACGCAGCATCTCTGGAGAAAAGGAATCTTGGGTCTGAAGAAGGGGCTCGAACATCACCTGAACTCATCCTACCGGAGATTTTTAGTGTATCTTATTCATTCTTCCCCCACAAAAGGCAGGCATGGATTATTGATTGGGTACTATCGGCCATGATCACAATGAATGGCGGTGCTGGCTCGAAGAGCCGAATGGCACTGTCAGCACTGTAAGGCAGCAACTCACCTGCTGTTTCACCGTGCTGCCCCTATCAATGTGCATTTGTTTACAGCCCTGTTTTGCTGCTGCAAGTAAGAATCTATGTGGTGTCGGTACATATGACATTCACACACTTTGGGCTCTCTCCAGCTGAGCTGCAATTCCACTGCCGCGTAAAGAATGTTCACTGGCCTGAAATATTAAACACTGTCTCTCCACAGATGCTGTTTGATGCAATTACATTTTTCCAGTATTTTTGCTTTTATTTCACAATATTTAGTTGTTTGTTTTGACAGTAATCTAACATGCATTTTGTGAACCCATTATGGCGCCTTTCAAGTCTTTGGAGATTGCTTTAATGTGGAACAGAGTGATCTGACCTGCATTTGATCCCCCTGGGTTTACAGGCAGTCTTCGCTCGAAACTAGTTGTGAATTTAATTTCCAATCCAGTGCATACCCTGGCATCTGTTGTTTGTTAAAATTAGCAGGAGAAGTGCAGCAGGCTTTTTAGTTGCCTGATGTGAAACTCTTGACTTTCCACCTTCGATCTGGACCAGGCCGGCTTGTTTCCTTACCGGTGCAGTAAGGTCAGTTTTCCTTCTGTAACGATTAGCAGCAGATATCACGGGATCAAATACAACAAGAGGCTTAATTCACACACCATGGCCACGGCGTACAGCGACGTAACAGCTCGAGCCGCTGCCTCAAAGCGCCAATCATCCGCATTTGATCCTGATCTCGGCTGCTCCCTTGCATGCACTTTGCATGTTCTCCCCGTGACCTTAGTTTTTAGTTTAGTTTAGTTGAAAGATACAGAGCGGAAACAGGCCCTTCGGCCCACCGAAACCGCGCCGACCAGCGATCCCCGCACACTAACACTATCCTACACACACTGGGGACAATTTACAATTTTTCCGAAGCCAATTAACCTGCAGATCTGTACGTCTTTGGAGTGTGTGGGGAAACCGGAGCACCCGGAGAAAACCCACGCAGGTCATGGGGAGAATCGTGGTCAGGATCGAACCCGGGTCTCCAGCGCTGTAAGGCAGCAACTCTACCGCTGCGCCACTGTGCTGCTCCCGGGGACCTCTCCTGGGTTTCCTCCCACATTCCAAAGTCGTGCGGGTTGGTAAGTTAACCGGCCCTCTGTAATTTCCCCTCTGGTGTGCCGGGAGTGGAAGAGAATGTGGGTTAACGTAGAATTAATGCGAACGGGTGACTCGGTGGGCTGAAGAGCCCGTTTCCATGCTGTAGCTCTAAACTAAACAAGGAATATGGGGAGAAAGCAGGAACGGGGTGCTGATTTTGTACGATCAGCCATGATCATATTGAATGGCAGGTGCTGGCTCGAAAGGCCGAATGGCCTACTCCTGCACCTATTCTCTATGTTTCTATGTTTCTAAAAGTAGGCGCAAAGAAACACTTTGCTTTATTAACGGGGTGCAGGGAAAAGAAATCTAGGGCAAGGGGCATTGCGAGTTGAGTCGCAGTACCCCACTGCAGGCTAAGGCATCACTGTGTGTGTCTGTTAAACGAGGTCTGACAGATGAACAAAATCTTTAGCAGCCCGGTTTATGTTTAGTTAATAGGAATTGACTGTACTCATGGGCCCTCCATACAAGGAATGTAGCTGTCTTGGAAACCAGAAGGAAACCAGTGATTTATGCTTTTGAACAAGATTTTCATCATGTATATTTTTTAAACTTCAAACTGGATTTATTTTGGGAACAGTAATAGCCATTTTTATATAAAATATCATTGTAATTTATCTCTGTGCTAATGAAGCCAAAAGCTGGTTCAATTGAGAGAGAGCTTAAAAAAAAACATTTGCATCAGGAAACTAACTCCAGCTGTCCCCTGTTTTTATTGTTGCGTTTGTAGATAACTCTCCGCTTAAAGAAAGAAATCCAGGAGCTAAAGGATGAACTAGCCATGGTCACTGGACAGACAAGGACCGACAAACTCTCGGAAGAAGAAAAACAGAAGTACCTTTTACTTTTTTTCTTTTGGCTTTGTTAACAGTGCAAACAAAAAGCTTAGAAATTCCAAAATGAATGGATTTCTCTGCCTTGTTCAGGCCATGTGAGAGAAATATCACCAAATACAACTTATGACGATTCCTTCTGCTGGCTGGTCGAGTTGATGATGCCTCGCGGCACCTGAGACTCCGGGTTCGATCCTGACCTCGGGCGCTGTCTGTGTGTGAAGTTCCTACGTTCTCCCTGTGACCACGTGGGTTTCCTCCAGGTGCTCGGGTTTCCTCCCACATCCCAAAGACGTGTCGGTTTTGAGGTTAAATTGCCCCTGGGGCGTCAGGAGTGGATGTGAAAGTGGGAGAACGTAGAGCTAGTGTGAACGGGTGATCCATGTTTTGCGCTTACAGTGGGCCGAAGGGCCTGTTTCCATGCTGTATCTTTCACTCATTCAATCAAGAAAGTATGTAGAAAGGAACTGCAGTTGCAGGTTTACACCGAACAGATTACTCAATTAAAGTAGCACTGTTAGTAATCTCAAGGCATAATTTCCAATTATGCAAAACACAAGGCTGAAAACACAGGAGGAGCATAGAATTACGAAATTAGAATGTTATCAATTGAATGAGTACATTCATCATTTTATATGTGGCCCTTTATCATAACAAGTGATTTCAGGTCATAAAGAATAGGAATAGAATTAGGCCATTCGGCCTATCAAGTCTATTCCGCCATTCAATCATGGTTGATCGATCTCTCCCTCCTAACCCCAATTCTCCTGCCTTCTCCCCATAATCTCTGACACCCGTACTAATCACAAAACTCTCCTACTTCCTCCGCCTTCCCCGTGACATCCCCAAACCTCACTGTGCACCCGTTTCTCTGAAATATCTCCACTCCACCACAGATGTTGCCTGACCCGCTGAGTTCCTCCAGTGCCCTCCAGTTTTCATTGTTAGCCTTCTTTATATCAATTACAAAATTTGATGACTTGTTTTTAATATTTTTTTATTTCTGTCCATCCAATAAAATTAATTCATCGAATCAATTTATCTAATCACCCACCGCAAACGAATCCAATCAAAATCAAACACAATCGCTCCCTCCCTCCCTCCCTCCCACCTTGGCTCCTTCCATTAACCATACTCGTCCAAAACGTCAACCTGACTAATGCATCAAGTAACCCATTCATCAAATCTTGCTCCTTTCCTACCAAACCCATCCATCAATCTGACCCAAAAATAAACCTGTCTCATTCATCAACCCATCAATCCAACTCATTCATCAAGTTAATCCATAACTTAATCCATCAGGCCCCCAGTCAATCCATTAGGCCACCCTGTCAATCAATCAGCCCCCCTTCAACCATCAGACCCCCTTTCAAACCATCAGCCCCCCCCCGCCCCAGTCAAACCATCAGGCCTCCTGTAAAACCATCGAGCCACTGTCAAACCATCAGGCCCTCCAGTCACATCGTCAGGCCCCCATGACAAACCATCAGGCTTACCTGTCAAACCATCAGGCCTCCTGTCAAACCATCAGGCCCCCCCAGTCAAACCATCAGGCCCCCCAGTCAAACCATCATGCCCCATGTCAAACCATCGGGCTTATCTGTAAAACCATCAGTCCCCCCTATCCATCAGCTTCGTCCACCAAATCAATGAACTGTCATCCATCATAGATCGATTCAATCTAAACCAATCCAGTCGCTCCCATCCTGCCCTCCCCTCCCTGGCTGCCTCTATCATCCTGATCCAATCGAAACAAATGAAATCGCTTCTCTTGCTCCCTCCCACCCACTATCGCTCCTTCCATCAACCTGACCCACCCTTCAATCCAATCAAAACCAATCCAATCAAAAATAACCCAACTCGTTTCCCACTCTCTCGCTCCTCGTATCTCGCATCAACCCGATTCATCAACCTCGCCTGACTCGTCTATCAGACCCATCAAATCACCGTGTCCTCCGTCAAATCTCACCCTTCCCTTCCCCTCACTACTTCCATCAGCCCCTCCCATCCATCCATCAGCCCCACACCCCTCCCCGCAAGGCCTAGACTTAAGGATTCATTTTAACTGATGTCCTTTTATGAAATTGAGGAATCATATTATTTGCATCCATCAAATCCTACTGTGAACAGAAGACCAGTTAATAAGTGGGAAAATCTTTAGAGTGACCGTGCACAATTGCCAGCAAAACAATCACAACACAGACAAGAATTGAAATAATGTTTATATTCAAAAATCCTTAACCGGAAATCGGTTAATCCTGACCCAAAACGTCACCTATCCATGTTCTCCAGAGATGCTGCCTGAGCCACTGAGTTACTCCAGCACTCTGCCCTTCTACTAAAAACCTTAGATTTCTTCAAAGGGTTGCAACCTTCTCAACGGTTCTCAATGGTTCCTCTATTACCATGTGTACCAAGGTAGAGCGAGATTCTTTTTTTACATACAGATCAGAAAGATTATTGCCAAACATAAGTACAATCCCCGGCTCAGTATGTAATGCATAGAAACAGCCCACTGAGCCTCAGGGCAGCACGGTGGCGCAACAGTAGAGTCGCTGCCTCACAGCACCAGAGAGCCGGGCTCAATCCTGACTACGGGTGCCGTCTGTACGGAGTTTGTACGTTCTCCCCGTGACCTGCGTGGGTTTTCCCTGGGGGCTCCGGTTTCCTCCCACACTCCAAAGACGTGCACGTTTGTAGGTTAATTGGCTTTGGTTGTAAATTGTTCCCGGTATGTAGGATAATGCTAATGTATGGGGATCGCTGGTCGGTGCAGACTCGGTGGGCCAAAGGGCCTGTCTCCACACTGTCTAAACTAAACTAAACTAAATCATAAAGGCCTGTTGCATCTGGTTGCCCCCCGAACCATCCTCTTCATTTAAGTTACATGGAATTATATGAATGTTGAAGGTAGCCACAAAATTGTGGAGTGACAGTGGGACAGGCAGCATCTCTGGAGAGGAGGAATGGGTGACGTTTTGGGTCATATGAATGTTGATCCTATTATATATGTATATATAACTGTCATTTTTCTTCGGATATTGGTGTTACTGGTACCGGGCTCGGATTCAGTTTTCCTCTCGCTTTGGGAAATGCTACAATTCTCTTTGAAGCCCTGTTTTAATCAAACTCACATCTTTAACTTTATGAACTGTTAGACCCGTGCATGGATGCAATATTGGCACAGTTATAATCATTGGTCTGATGATGAAGTGGTGCTGCCTGCTTGAACCCTGGTGCAGAACATGTAGTGATGATCTTGTGTTCCAAACCATGTACTAATGAGGGGGGACTGTGATTTTGACACAGTGATAAAGGCCTGGGACTACATGTCTTTGAGGTTGTGTGTAATCTGAACATTGGGACGGGGGGTTAGGTTTATTATTGTCACGTGTACCGAGGCACTGTGAAAAGCTTTCTTTTGCATGCATTTGTTTTGTTTAATTTTGTTTTTTAATTTAGTTTAGTTCAGAGATACAGCGCAGAAACAGGACCTTTGGCCCACCGAGTCCGCGCCGACCAGCGATCGCCTGTACTATCCTACACACTAGGGATGATTTACTATTTTTACCGAAGATAATTAACCCACAAACCTGTACGTCTTTGGAGTGTGGGAGGAAACCGGAGCACCGGGAGAAAACCCACGCGGTCACGGGAGAACGTACACACTCCATACAGACAGCGCCCGTAGTCAGGATCGAACCCGGGTCTCTGGCGCTGTGAGGCTCTATCGCTGGTATCCAAATGGATCAGCTGTATTACACATAAATAGAGTCATAGAACCATATAGCATGGACATAAGCCCTTCGGGCCAACTTGCTCATGCCGACCAACGTGCCCTATCTACACTACTCCCAGCTGCCTGCGTTCGGCCAAAATACAATCATCAAACTAAAGTTCTCCACATTGTAGCACATCAGTTCCATAGACAAGGTCCAATGTTCTCAATAGGGTAGAGATGAATCGGAGAGTGCATCAGTGTATCAGGGAGTGGCAGCACTGCCCTGGCAACAGCGGCTTGCCTGCAGTCCATTTGTTTTTCTTTTTATCTGTTGTTTTCTTGTCTTGTTTTTAGCGTTAGTTTGAGTTATTATGTAGTGTATGTGTGTGGGAGGGGTGGGAGAAACGTTCTTAGTCTCTTCCTTTTGGGGGGACGCGACTTTTCTTGTCGTATCCCCCGTCTCCGTCTGCGCTGAGCCTTATCGCGGAGCTGGCGGCCTCCAACTCCAACTGCGACCGACCCGAGGCTCCGGAAGCAGAGCCAGCCAGGACTTACCAGCGCGAGGCTGGCCGACTTCGGGGCTGCGGCGGGTTCAGGCGTTCCAGCGGCACGACTCGGAGCTGTGGCGGCTTTCCGGTGGCGGCTGCGGCGACAGCGACTTCAGAGGTTCGGCCGTGGGCCCAGTGGACGACATCGTCGGGAGCTCGCGGGTCACAGGTTGGTGACCTGTTTTTCCGGAGCTCCCGCGGCAACAGCTGCGTCCGCTGGACTGGAGGGCGGCAGCTTCAGCAGCTTCGACCGCCCCGGGCCGCGGAGTGGAACCGGCCCGCTCGCGGAGCGCGGTTCACCCGCGGGACTTACTTACATCACCCGGTGCGGTCACAACATCGGATGCCCGGGACGCCTCAGCGCAGAGGAAGAGGAATAGGTAGAAGGGAAGAGACAAAGACAAGATTTTTGCCTTCCACCACAGTGAGGAGGTGTCTGGTGAACTCACTGTGGTGGATGTTAAATATGTGTTTATTATGTGTTTTTGTTATTTACTATATGCATGCCTGCAGGCAACAAAATTTCGTTCAGACCGCAAGGTCTGAATGACAATAAAGTTTTCCAAGTTCCAAGTTCCATAGACAAGGTCCAATATTCTCAATAACGTAGAGGTGAATCGGACAGTATATCATAGACAATGTATAGCTCCAGATGAAGCCCGCTTAATAATTTAGTGTAGGTTGTGTTCTTCATGGGTGCTGCGAAATAGGCCAATTCATGCTGGTGAGGCCGCACATTGTGTATTGTGTTCAGTTCTGGGCACCATGTTATTGGAAAGATGTTGTCAAGATGGAAAGGGTGCAGAGAAGATTTACGAGGATGTTGCTAGGACTCAAGGGTTGAGCAGGCTGGGGCTCTATTCCTTGGAGCGCCGGAGAATGAGGGGTGATCTTATACTGAATCTGAAGACCTGAATCCGGCTGACCTCAAGATAAACTCGACTGCAAATGTGTTAATTCCTTCCCCCTTTATTTTCTCCACCGCTGACTCTCTTAAAGGAAGTCCATGCATTTTGCTGAACGCATTGTGAATAGGTTTAATAGCCCGCTGCTTTGTAAGAGTCCCGGAGACACAGGAAAAACCATACCTCATCAGAACAGCTTTCGAACAGAATCAACCACACAGCTAAAGATCGACGCCGGGATTTTGCACAAAAAACAACACGGTGGACATTTTGCAGAGATGTGCCAAGGAGCTCTTAAAAAAACTGGCCGGCCCCAGTGTTTATATAATTTGTGTAAATCATGTCCATAGGCACGTGGATGTAAAACACGTCAGCTTGTTTTTGGGCTTAATTGAAGACAGGTTTTCCTGAAAAATAACAGATAAGGCTGGAAGCACTGCGGGCAGCAAATTCCACGCCGTCCTCGCTCACATTGGAAGCGCCGCTGAAATAAAAGGCAGGTGCCAGCAGTCATTATTGGTCAGGGGAACAAAATGGCTGGAACAAGTCACGGGACATCGATGTGCTAAATATGTGGCGCAGCGGCTCAGCGGGTAGAGCTGCTGCCTCACAGCGCCAGGGGCCCAGGTTCGATCCTGACCTCGGGTGCTGTCCGTGTGTGGCGTTTCTCTATTAACTCTGATCTGGACATTTAATGGTGCCCTCCCCTAATTCCCCATTTACTGGCGTCCTCCCCTAATTCCCTATTTACTCTCTTTCTTTCACTCTTTCTCTGCCTCTTTCTTGTTCTCGCTCTCACACACTTTCTCGAATTCTTGCCTTGTAAAATTGCCCCCAGTGTGTAGGGAGTGGATGAGAAAGTGGGATAACATAAAACATAGTGCAAAATAGTTGGCGTGTACCCCAAACATTGTCTGTTCATTCCCTCCACAGATACCGCCTGACTCGCTGAGGTTCCTCCAGCACTTTGTGTTTTGCTCAAGATTCCAGCATTTGCAGTTCCTCATGTCAGCAGCTGAAGTCTCGCATAGTGTTTTATTGATGTGCAAAAAAATATCTACTCAGATTAGATTTGTGGCTTTCTTAGTTTTTGCCAAGCTCTAAGCAAACAAAAGACAGGTTAACTAGCCTCTGTAAATTGCCTCCAGTGTGTCTGGAGCAGATGAGAAAGTTAGGGTTATGCAATATGTAGAGCAATGCTTCATAGTTCAAGTGTTCAATCACTTGGTCAATAGTTACTGTTTTCCCACATGGATTCCAGTAAAATCATACAATCACACAATCACACATAAGTCCATAAGTCTGAAGAAATGTCTCGACCCAAAACGTCACCCATTCCTTCTTTCCAGAGATGCTGCCTGTCCCGCTGAGTTACTCCAGCATTTTGTCCGGTTTAAATCAGCATCTGCAGTTCCTTACTACACATACGTACAAGAGTTTGAGTTTGAGATTAGTTTATTATCGCGTATGCTGAGGTACAGTGAAAAGCTTTTGCGGCATGCTAGTCAATCAGCTGAAAAACAACACATGATTACAATCAATCATTTACAGTGTATAAATAGATACATGAAAAAGGGAGTATCGTGAATAACGTTTAGTGCAAGATGAAGCCAGGAAAGTCTGATCAAAGATAGAGATAGCCCCAGGGTCACCATTAAGGTTGATAGTAGTTCAGGACTGCTCTCTAGTTGTTAGTAGGGTGGCTTTTGGGCCTGTCCCACTGGCGACATTTTAGGGGACTGCAGGAGACTCTGCAGTCGCCACATGGTCGCCTCATGTTCGCGGGTGGTTGCCGGTGATTCGCCTGCATGGTCGTGAGGAGTTCCCGCATTCTGGGAACTAGTCGCGGCCTCATTATGGTCGCCATGAATTTTTCAACATGTTGAAAAATTAGCAGCGACTAGCATGAAGCCGCCACGGAGAGTAGCGAGAATTCTCGTGCCGTAGGTGGGTCGCCAGGAGGTCCTAGTGGGTTGCCAGGTTGAAGGTTCTCGTAGGTTGTAGCCAGTGCTGACCGGTGAATATCATTGGCTCATTGGGAAAAAAAAGCGTTAGCAGTAGTTTTCAGAACCAAGCATAACTGACCAGTAATTTTATTGTCCGCCGAGCTTCACAGCCGTGTATCTCTGGCTTCTTAAAAGTTGTCTCCACTCCTTCTCCCCCCTCTCCCCCCCCCCCCCCCCCTCCCCCCCCCCCTCCCCCCCCCTATTTTAAAGGACTTACATGACCCTTCCCGTACACTGTGCTTACACCATCATCGCGGAGTTTGTGTCTGTATCACATTGGCTTTGCACAGTGTGAATTTCACTCAGACAGCACTCCCCCCGCTTGCACTGTCCCCCACCTGCATAACGGGCTGGTGAAGGAAGCGATGTGCCTGTGTGTGTTTCACTCTGACAGTTGCCGGCAGTCGCCTGAGAAATCGGCTAAGTGGGACAGGCCCATTAGTTGCCTGATAACAGCTGGGAAGAAACTGTCCCAGGTTGCTTTGTGTAATGGTCTGGGCTGTGTCCACAATTTGCTGCAATTTCTTGCAGTCTTGGATGGAGCTGTTCCCAAACCATTGTAGTGTAAGAAACTAGATTACACTAAGGCAGTACACACACAATCACCATGTTTCCAGTGCCATCTTGTACCTGTGAAGCATCAAGTTCTTAAAAATGTTGAGTTTCATCTTGGCCGTAAAGTCCCGTTGTCCTGGCGACGGCACTGGGTGGAAGTTGCAGGGATGGACCTGGAGTGGTGATGTTGTCGGTGTCCATCACCGCCGTTCCTTGCCGCTGTGGGCCGCGTCCGATCCACGCGCTCGTCCCCAATCTCTGTGTGGCCTGCGCCGCCTGATCCACGCGACCCCCCCCCCCCCCCCTCGGCTGCTGCAGACCTCCAGCGGCCCACTCCACCCCACTCCACACCACCCACACTTCGACCCCACTCAATTCCACTCCACTCCACCCCACTCCCCTCCACACCACTCCAATCCCATCCAATCCCCTCCGATCCTCTCCACTCTGCTGCTCTCCAGTCCTCACCTCTCCACTCCACTCCTCTCCTCTCCACCCCGCTCCACTCCACTCCAACCCGCTCCTCTCCTCTCCACTCTGCTCCTCTCCAGTCCACTCCTCACTTCTCCAGTCCACTCCTCTCCTCTCCACCCCGCTCCTCTCCACTCCGCTCCACTCCACTCCTCTCCATTCCCTTCCACTCCACCCCACTCTACTCCACTCCACTCCTCTCCACTCCTCTCCACTCCACCCCGCTCCTCTCCACTCCGTTCCAGTCCACTCCTCTCCTCTCTACTCCATTTCCTTCCACCCCACCCTACTCTACTCCACTCCTCTCCTCCACTCCACTTCTCTCCACTCCACTCCCCTCCCCTCCTCTCCACTCCACCCCACTCTACTCCACTCCACTTCTCTCCACTCCACTCCCCTCCCCTCCTCTCCACTCCACCCCACTCTACTCCACTCCACTCCTCTCCTCTTCTCTCTATTTCACTCCCCTCCCCTCCCCTCCACTCCACTCCTCTCCTCTCCACTCCACTTTTCTCCACTCCACTCCCCTCACCCCACTCCACCCCACTCTACTCCACTCCACTCCTCTCCGCTCCTCACCTCTCCCCTCCACCCCACTCCACCCACACATCGACCCACGGACGCGCCCTCTCCTCACCGCCTGCAGCCACCGCCCAGTCTCCGTGCCCCGGGCCGCCTCCCGCAGTTGACCCCAGAACACCCAGAGCACTTCTCTTCGAGTCTTGCTGGGATCTCCTGAAAAGAAAACGTGCAAAATCTGGCAAATGTCTGTTAAACGCAATGCTATTTGCGCACCTAGATGCATTGAAATTCCACAACACTGCTCTGCTGTCTTGAGAGGCATCTGGGCTTGAAGAGTTGTCCCCATGGCAGCCACACTTCAGCTGGAGTAAAGGCTGCACCATGGAAGTCAGGCAAAAGACAGGGAGGAGAAGACATGGTGCTCTTTAGAGTTTTTTAGTATAGAGTTTTGAGATAGTGCAGAAACAGGCCCTTCGGCCCACCGGATCTGCG
This sequence comes from Okamejei kenojei, assembly GCA_035221665.1. Lineage (NCBI taxonomy): Eukaryota > Metazoa > Chordata > Chondrichthyes > Rajiformes > Rajidae > Okamejei > Okamejei kenojei. Next base: position 119,969,333 of record CM069135.1, on the reverse strand, counting down.
CCAGCCAGCAATCCCCACACGCTAACACTACACTCGGCTTTCAACACTGCAGAGGAAACAACCCAAGTCTGTATAAACTCTCCTTGGAGTCTAGGACTAGAGGTCACAGCCTCAGAATTAAAGGGCGTTCTTTTGGGAAGGAGATGAGAAATTTCTTTAGTCAGAGGGTGGTGAATCTGTGGATTACTTTGCCACAGAAGGCTGTGCAGGCCAAGTCAGTGGATATATTTAAGGCAGAGATAATAGATTTTTAGTGCGGGTGTCAGGGGTTATGGGGAGAAGGCAGGAGAATGGGGTTAGGAGGGAGAGATAGATCAGCCATGATTGAATGGCGGAGTAGACTTGATGGGCTGAATGGCCTAATTCTACTCCTATCTGTTATGACCTTATAGCAAATACCCTCTATTTGTCGCAGCCTGAGGAAAAGTGTGGCTCCTCAGCTTATCTCTGTCCTGCAAGGTGTTATATACCTGTGTAAGGTCACATCTCATCCTCATACGCTTCAGGGAAAAAGACCCAGCACAAACCTAAAAACACGTGCACCTGAAATTCTGTGACTCACTAGAATCCCACAAGTCGCAACATAACTTATTCCCCATTTTTGGGCGTCAGACTTTTGAAGGTGAATTGATCTGAAATACTCACCACAGATGAGCAATTAGAGTGTTTATTAATTTTTATATAATTTGGGAATACCTGTGTATTAGGTTCCATTAAAAATTAAATAACGTGTGCAATTTAGCTCAGTGGAGCATTTGAGGGCACTTTGAAAATAACCTGAACTGTATACAAAAGTGCTGGAGAAACTCAGTGGTGAGGCAGCATCTATGGAGAGAAGGAATAGGTGACGTTTCGGGTTAAGCCCCTTCATCAGACTGATGGGGGGGGGGGGGGAGGAAAGGAAGAGGCGGAGACAGTGGGCTGTGGGAGAGCTGGGAAGGGGAGGGGAAGGAGGGAGAAAGCAAGGACTCCTGAAATTGGAGAAGTCAATGTTCATACCGCTGGGGTGTAAACTATCCAAGTGAAATATGAGGTGCTGCTCCTCCAATTTGCACTGGGCCTCACTCTGGCAATGGAGGAGGCCCAGGACAGAAAGGTCAAATTCGTATTGCACCTTGCACCCCACCCAAGGTTTCCATGAGCCTGGGAGCCTCGACCGAAGCATGAGCTGCATCTACTGACCAAAGATCCAACAGGATCTTTGCTACCGACCACACACACACACACAAACACATCGCGAAGATGGGGGCCAGGGACAGCGGAGGAGCGCTGTCTGCACGATGAAGAGGAAGGTAAACAGCTGCCACAGAGCACGGTGAGTCCTTTAGAGAGGGGGGAGAGAGGAGAGAGAAGGGGAAAGAGAAGGGGGAGAGAAGGGGAGGAGAGAAGAGAGAAGGGGGAGAGAGAAGGGGGAGAGAGAAGGGGGAGAGAGAGAGAAGGAGAGAGAGAAAGGGGGAGAGAAGGGTGGAGAGAAGGGGGAGAGAAGTTAGCGGGCATTTTACCTTCTGGCGGATCTTCCAGGTCCTGAAAACTCCAATAAGCCAATCAAAATGGCCGGTCAGTGAAGGAGATTGCTTTTGACTGCCTGTAAGTAAATAGCAACCCCACTCCACTGGCTTCCACCAAACGACAACCTATTTTTAGTCGAGGCCGGTTTTGATTATGTTAAAATAATCGAAGCAACCTAGATGAAGCCTCGACCATGCGGAAACCATTTTCAACCATTAGGGAGAGTGACCAAAACCTCAGGGAACCTCATGGAAACCATGGGCGGGGCGCAAGTCCACCAGAGGTTTCCGTTCAGGTTTCCTAAGTGGGACAGGGGCATTAATCAGCTAGTTGCAGCATGCTTCATTATTGAAAGGAAATTCAATTTGCATCTGACTGTGCAAGCATTTACTGTTTTATGTTATTTTACACAAAGGGTGGTGGGTGTATGGTACAAGCTGCTGGACGAGGTAGGTTGAGGCAGGGACTAGAACAACATTTATAGTAGGGGCAGTTATAACAGGCAGCATGGTGCCGCAGCTGTAGTGTTGTGACTTCAACCCTGACTGCACGTGCTGTCTGTACGGAGTTTGTACGTTCTCCCCGTGACTGCGTGGGTTTCCTCCCACATTCCAAAGACGTACAAGTTTGTAGGTTGTGTAGGAAGGAACCGAAGATAGTTATAAAAAGTTGGAGTAACTCAGCAGGTCAGGTAGCATCACTGGAAAGAAGGAATGGGTGACGTTTCGGGGTTGTGGAAGGATCTTCACCCGTAACGTCACCCATTCCTTCTCTCCAGAGATGCTGCCTGGCGCAATGAGTCACTCCAGCTGTTTGTGTCTATCTATGTTTGTAGGTTATTTGGCTTTGTTAATAATCGCAAATTGTCTGTAGTGTGTAGGATAGTGTTGAGGGCCTGTCCCACTTAGGCTATTTTTCAGGCGACTGCCGGTAACTAGGCTGTCTCCACATGGTCGCCGGGGTGTCACCTGTATGGTCGTCAGTCATCTCCTCAGTTGCCCAAAGAGTCGTAGCATCTTTCTGGTCGCCGCTGGATTTTCAACATGTTCAAAACATTTCCGTGACAGTCGGCGATCGTTGGGCTTGTAGCTTGTCTTCTCCTGATGTAGGTGCAGTCGTAGGTTGTCGTCAGGAGGACGTAGGTTGTCGCCAGGTGACGTAGGTTGTCGCCGGTGCTGACTTCGGTGAATTCCAATGTCGTAGTCGCCGGAAGTCGCCTAAAAAATCGCCTCGTGGGACAGGCCCTTTAGTGTGCGGGGATCGCTGATCGGGGCGGACTCAATAGACCGAATGGCCTGTTTGCACACTGTAACTCTAAACTAAACTAAACTAAATTTAAAATACATTTGGACAAGTACATGGATAGAAAAGGTTTAGTGGGATATGGGCCAAATGTGGACAGGTGAGACCAACATAGATGGGGCATCTTGGTCAGCATGCGGCAAGCTAAGTTGAAGGGCCTGTTTCCCTGCTCTATGACTCTATGACTCTCTATATAACCTAAAGTGAAACAATATCTTACGCAAATGTGAATGCAGATTTCTGCATTTTCTCTGATGAGCAACTGACTCGCTGTTCTGATGTCAGAGTTCTTCTTCCGTCTGATCCATTTTCCTTCATTGAAGTCAAGTCAGATCAAGTTTATTGTCCCACAGACAATTATGAAATGAATTGTCCCACAGGGATGAAATGAAAATCTTGCTTGCTTAGTTTAGTTTAAAGATACGGCGCGGAAACAGGCCCTCTGCCCCACCGAGTCCGCACCGACCAGCGATCCCTGCACATTAACACTATATTACACACGTTAGGGACAATTTATTTACATATATACCAAGCTAATTAACTTACAAACCTGTGCGTCTTTGGGAGGCCTGCTGTACTCACTCTATACTCATGACTGCGTAGCCGGTCACAGTGCGAACTCCATCATCAAGTTCGCTGACGACGCCACTGTTGTGGGACATATCACTGATGGGGATGAGTTGGAGTACAGAAGAGAGATCGAACGACTGTCCATATGGTGCCAGCACAATAACCTGGCCCTCAACACCAGCAAAACCAAGGAACTGATTGTGGACTTTGGAAGGAGTAGGATGGGGACCCACAGTCCTGTTTATATCAACGGGTCGATGGTTGAAAGGGTCAAGAACTTCAAATTCCTGGGCGTGCACATCTCTGAAGATCTTTCCTGGTCTGAGAACACAGATGCAATTATTAAGAAAGCTCATCAGCGCCTCTACTTCCTGAGAAGATTACGGAGAGTCGGTCTGTCAAAGAGGACTCTCTCCAACTTCTACAGGTGCACAGTAGAGAGCTTGCTGACCGGTTACATCATGGCTTGGTTCGGCAACTTGAGTGCCCTGGAGACGAAAAGACTACAAAAAGTAGTAAACACTGCCCTGTCATCGGCTCTGACCTTCCTTCCATTGAGGAGATCTACCACAGTCGCTGCCTCAAAAAGGCTGGCAGCATCATCAAGGACCCACACCATCCTGGCCACTCACTCATCTCCCTGCTACCTTCGGGTAGAAGGTACAGGAGCCTGAGAACTGCAACGACCCGGTTCAGGAATAGCTACTTCCCCACAGCCATCATGCTATTAAACCTGGCTCGGACAAAACTCTGAACATTAATACCCCTCCATCTGTTATTTGCACTTTATTAATTTATTAATTAATATGTGTATTTAAGTATATAACTGTAGTCAATGCCTACTATGTTCTGTTGTGCTATGCAAAGAAAGAATTTCATTGTCCTGTCAGGGACACATGACAATAAACTCTTTTGACTTTGACTTTGAAATCTGAGCACCCGGGAAAACCACTCGGTGGAAAGATCTGGTAGAAAAACCACGTGGCCACGGGGAGAACGTACTAACTCGCTGCAGGCAGCAGCCCTCGTCGAGATGGAACCTGGGTCTCCGGCGCTGTAAGCGCTGTAAGGCACAGCTCTACCGCTGCGCCACCGTGCCTGCCCACAGCAGCATCACAGACACATCGACTCAGACAATGCACGTTAACAAAAATGATGTACCGGTAGCACGTGGATAGAACAGGTTTAGAGGGATATGGGCCAAATGTAGGCAGGTGGGACTAGTGTAGCTGGGACATGTTGAGCCAAAGATACAGGATAAAGGGAATAACTTTTAGTGCAAGATAATGTCCTGCATAGTCCAATTAAAGATTGTTCTAGGGTCTCCAATGTGGTAGATAGTAGCTCAGGACCTCTCTCTAGGTTGCCAGAATGGTTTAGTTGTCTGATAACAGCTGGGAGGAAACTGCCCCTGAATCTGGAGGTGTGCGTTTTCACACTTCTATATCTCTTGCCCAATGGGAGAGGGGAGAAGAGGGAGTGGCCTGATTGGTCCTTGCTTATGCTGCTGGCCTTGCCGAGGCAGCGAGAGGTGGAATATGTAATAAACAAATAAAGAATCAGTAGGATTCAATAAAACCTGAGGCAGCACGAGGTGTAGATGGAGTGTAGATGCTGCTGGAGTCAGCTTTTGGACGATTCTCCAGGAGGTTAGTTTGTGTGATGGTCCGGGCTGCGTCCACAGCTCCCTGCAATTCCTTGCAATAAAACGCAAAGTGTTTGAGTAACTCAGCAGGTCAGGCAGCATCTCTGAAGGGCATGAATAGGTGAACTTTCGGATCAGGACCCTACTTTGACTGTAGTGGAGGTGAGGGGGGGGGGGGGGGGGAGAAAGTTACGAAAGGGAGGCAGAAGCAGGATTAAGCCTGGCAAGTGATAGGTGGACAAAAGTGCTGGAGAAACTCAGTGGGTGAGGCAACATCTATGGAGCGAAGGAAATAGGCAACGTTTCGGGCCAAAACCCTTCTTCAGACCAGACTGAAGATGGGTTTCGGCCCGAAGCGTTGCCTATTTCCTTCGCTCCATAGATGCTGCCTCACCCTCTGAGTTTCTCCAGCATTTTTGCTTTTCGATTTCCAGCATCTGCAGTTCCTTCTTGAACAAGTGACAGGAGGATAGAGATGAGGGTGTTTTGATTGTCGGATTTTTTTGTTGATATGCTCCTTAACAAAAGATTCCACAGAGTTGTTTCAATGTCGGTGCCAAACCTGTTGCCAAGTTAAAATAATCCCTTCTGCTTGCGTGTGATGCAAATCACTCCATTCCCTGCACAACACTGGCTCAGTGGTAGAGTTGCTGCCTCACAGCACCAGAAACACGGGTTCCGTCCTGACTACGGGTGCTGTCTGTACGGAGTTTGTACGCTCTCCACGTGACCTGCGTGGGTTTTCTCTGAGATCTTCCGTTTCTCCCCACACTCCAAAGACATACCTGTTGGTAGGTTATGAATATAAAGTTGTCCCTCGTGTGTGTAGGATAGTGTTAATGTGCGCGATTGCTGGTGTGGATTCCTAATGTGCTGGTTGGTGCTGGCTCGGTGGGCCGATGTGCTGGCTTCCGTGCTGTATCTCTAAACTAAACTGAACTGTAATAAACCACGTGCCTATCTAATAGCCTCTTAAACTCCGCTATCGTATTTGCCTCCACCACCACCCTGGCAGCGCCCACACATCACCTTTAAACGTTGCCCTTGCTCACCTTAAAGCTATGCTCTCTAGTCTTTGACATTTTCACACTGGGAAAAGGGTTCTGACTCTCTACCCTATCTATGCCCGAACCAGGATATTTTTCTGTAAACTGGACCGTTAATTACATTTTCCGCGAATACTTACCACACATTAATGAAAGGGAATGAATCTTCGCTGATGCCGCAGCTTTGCTTTAGATAGGAAGATCATTTGTAATTGGGAAAGTCACCAAAACGTCACAGGCTGAGATGCAGCAAAGTGATTAGCAAATGGTAAATACAATAGCTGCTGCCTGGTTAGAGATGGTGATTCAAACACACAGAGCCAATTTACCTACAAACCTGTACGTCTTTGGAGTGTGGGAGGAAACCGAATATCTCGGAGAAAACCCACGCAGGTCACGGGGAGAACGTACAAACTCCGTACAGACAGCAGCCGTAGTCAGGTCTCTGGCGCTGCAAGGCAGCAACTCTACAGCTGCGGCACCGTGCCGGGCAGTGTCCCTCTTGGGATTACATCAGGCTATCAGGGAACCATCCTGCATGAGGTCATCTATTGCTGGCCCTGATTTGTCTTGGTCTTTTCTTGTTTCTTAGCCCATCCCCCCACAATCAGTCTGAAGAAGGGTCCCAACCAGAAACGACACCCATCCATGTTCTCCAGAAATGCTGCCTGACCCGCTGAGTTACTCCAGCACTTTGTGTGTATCTTTGCCAATGAATCAGTTTGCTTGTATTCACTGAAGCAGGAAATGACCCCATTCAGATGTGATTAGTTTTATATAATTTAGAGATACACTGCGGAAACAGGCCCTTTGGCCCACCGAGTCCGTGCCGACCAGCGATCCCCGTTCACTAACACTATACCACACATGCACTCGGGACAATTTACATTTATACCAAAGTCAATTAACCTACAAACCTGTACGTCTGTGGAGTGTGGGAGGAAACCGGAGCACTAGGAGAAAACCCAAGCAGATCATGGGGAGAACGTACAAACTCCGTACAGTCAAGATTGAAGCCGGATCTCTGGCGCTGTCAGGTCGCAGCTCCACTGCTGCGCCACCGTGACAGACTTTTCTGACTTGGACCCAGCACTGAGCATCTTGAATCCCCCAAGGCACCCGGGACAATTTCCGTCATCTTTAGATTTTCACTCTCAAAATATCAAATAGAACAAGTTGTCCGACAACTTTAGGCTGTGCACGCCATACGCACGAAGAAGAAGAAGAAGACTCTCAAAATCAAAACCGTCACCAGAATGCATTTAGCTCTGTGCTGGACTTGGCAACATGTGAAACAGAACGTGAAATGTTCCTTTTGTATTGACAGTGTTATATTATACCTGACTCGAGCCCTGACAACTTGGTTGCCAGAATCCTGGAACTGGTTCAACGGAATAGGACAGGAAACCAGGAAATCACTGAGTAAAAGGGAACCACTAAATATGCTGGAGCTGCCTGTTACAAAGAGGTTTTGCAAGGAAGACAGAAAGCACTGCTTTGTTCAAGATTGAGACTGCAGCGATTTTCTTTTCTTTACAAATTGTTTGTTGATGCAACAGTTTAAAAGATTAAACGAAAACGTACACAAACGCACATACTGCCATCCCACACAGTGTGCCTGTGACTGCACTAATTGCCTGGAAACAAAAGCAAGCTGTGTGTGTTGGAAAAACTGCCACAACCTGCTTTTTGTTTCTGATAAGATTTGACTTGTGTAGATCGGAGCTGATAACATACTCTGTCCTGGCCAGCAGCTTTCAGTCTGGTCAGTAGAACGGATTTTTAAAGCGGTACTTGCTGGCAAGGTTAAGTGACCTACCAAACCACGTGTAAATTTTATCCAATTTTTCGACATAAGTTAAGTGCAGAATACAGAATATGCGCTGGGGCGGCACGGTGGCGCAGCTGTAGAGTTACTGCGCCAGAGACCCGGGTTCAATCCTGACTGCGGGTGCTGTCTGTATGAAGTGTGCACTTTCTCCCAGTGACCGTGTGGGTTTTCTCCGGGTGCTCCGGTTTCCTCCCACACTCCAAAGACGTACACGTTTGTAGGTTAATTGGCTTTGGTAAAATTGTAAATTGTCCTTAGTGTATATAGGATAATTCTAGTGTACTGGGATCGCTGGTCGGAGCAGACTCGGTGGGACCAAAGGTCCCATTTCCACGCCGTAAACTGAACTCATCTAAAACGAAACTAAACTAAATAAGATGCAGAATATAGCATGATGCAGAATATAGCATAGTTGTACTGGACTTTTCTAAAGCATTTGATGTCATCCCACACCAGAGACTGCTTCGGAAGCTTGGTTTCTACGTTATTCGTTCCAACACGAAGCGATGGATTTCCAGTTTCCTGACAAAACGTCTTCAGCGCGTGTGTGTGAACGGAAAGAGCTCCAATTGGCACCCAGTGTTGAGTGGGACACCCCAGGGCACAGTACTTGGCCCACACCTATTTTTGCTTTACATCAATCACATCCATGAAAAGGTCGCAAGTACGACCAGACTATTCGCTGAGGATTGTTTGCTGTACCGTCCAATTAAGTCAGCTGATGATGAAGATGCTCTCCAAAAAGATCTCGATACTATGGTCGAGTGGTCACAACAATGGGGCACGCAGTTCAACCCTTCCAAATGTGAAACCATGCGTGTCACCAGAAAGAGGAATCCAGGCGTCACATCTTACAACATACTTGGTGTCACCCTTGAAGAATCCAAACAAACCAAGTATCTTGGCATCAAATTGCAGAATGATGTACGTTGGAACGGTCAGACTCATCATGCAACAGTGAAAGCAACAGGTGTCCTAAACTTCCTGAGGCGCAACTTCCATCATTGTTCAGCTTCTGTTCAGCTTGGGACCCATACACAGATAAAAACATTTCATCCATCGAACGTGTCCAAAGACAGGCCGCTCGATTTGTTACTAACACCTATGAGAGAGAAGTGAGTGTCACCAAACTTCTGAATTCTCAGGGGTGGAACCCTCTCCAAGACAGACGTGAAGCTCACCGTTAGACCTGTTTTTACAAAATGTTAAATGGTCAGCTAGACATAGATCACAAGACCTACACCAACCCCAAACCAATTAGGAGCAGACGAGGGCATTCGATCCAATTTGTGGTCCCAGCCACAAAGACAGATGTGTACAGCAATTTGTTCTTCCCACGCACTATTAAAGCATGGAATAATCTTCACCAAACCACGGTTGCCCAGCCAGATGCAACTAAATTTAAAGTGGCACTTTCTTCCCAATAACCCTCTCTGGCTAAACCCCTCCCTTCACCACCTCCAGTTTAAATTCCAGTTGGAATATTTTGGAGGACCAAGTAACCAAGAACCAAGATAAGAGGATTGTAGACACAAAATGCTGCAGTAACTCAGCAGTCAGGCAACATCTCTGGAGAAAATGGATAGGTGATGTTTTGAGTCAGGATCCTTCTTCAGATCGAAGAAGGGTCCCGACTTGAAAGGTCAACTGTCCATTTTCTCCAGAGATGCTGTCTGACCCGCTGAGTTACTCCAGCATTTTATGTCTATCTTTGGTATAAACCAGCATCTATAGATCTTTGTTATTACGTAAGAAAATTGTCGATATTTTTGTGCAACTCTCATTGCAAAAGGTAAAATATTACATAAAGTGCCCTCCATAATGTTTGGGACAAAGACCCATCATTTATTTATTTGCCTCTGTACTCCACAATTTGAGATTTGTAATAGAAAAAAATCACATGTGGTTAAAGTGCACATTGTCAGAATTTATTAAAGGGTGTTTTTATGCATTTTGGCTACACCGTGTAGAAATTACAGCTGTGTTTATACATATACGTGTCTCTTAAAATATCACCTAGCAATTTTATATTCATTGAGTACTAATAATGAGTTTTATGGAACTTAAAAATAGCCAGAATTCAAACACTCTGTCTACCTATAAATGAATGGAGAATGGTCTTAAACCTTATTTTATAATTCCTAAAATTATTTTGAATTCATCCAACATGGAGTACAATTTCCATTATAGTCATGAAATCAAAAAATAATACAGCATGGAAATAGGCCATTCGGCCCAACTTGCTCATGTCGATCAATGGGCACCCTTCCATTTTAATCCTATCCCCCACCTGGTCCATTGTGTTCAATGACTAAACAATTCAAATACTCACCTAGATAGTTCTGAAATGCAAATAGACTAGTCTTTAGACTTCAGAGATACAGCGTGGAACATGGCCTCACACTAACACTATCCTACACATTAGGGACAATGTGTAGGATAGTGTTAGTGCACTATCGCAGGTGTAGTATCACATTGGCTTACCAAAGCCAATTTAACCTACAAACCCCGCACGTCTTTGGAGTGTGGGAGGAAACTGGAGCACCCGGAGAAAACCCACGCAGGCCACGGGGAGAACGTACAGACTCTACAGACTGGTGTTGCCAGTGTTGCCGCTGTGAGGCAACACCCGTAGTCAGGACCGGATCTGGGTCTCCGGCGCTGTGAGGCAGCAACTATACCACTGTGCCAACCGTTTTATGGCTTGGAGAAATATAGCGATAGCTTATAGCTTGGGAAAATTTTGGTCGGGGGATACTTGAAGCAGCTGTGAAGAATCTTCTGTTTAAAAAAAATAGGTCAATTGTTAACGATTTCCAGAACAAAATCTAGATCAGGCGTATGACACAAAGTGCCGCGTTAGCTCAGCGGGTCAAGGAGCATCTTTGGATGATTTGGGCTGGCGACATTTCAGGACGAGACCCTTCTTCAGACTGGTTGTAGTAAGGAGGAGAAAGCTGGAAAAGAGGTGTGGAGGTGGGGGGAGTGACCATACATTTACGTATCCTATGCTTCTGATGTGTTGGATATCAAGAGATGTCTTTCGCAGAACCTCAGAGGTCACATATGAGATAAGACACAAAGTGCTGGAATAACTCAGCAGCATCTCTGGAGAACACGGATTTGTTTATGTTAACGGTCGGACCCTTCTTCACACTGATACAATTCTCATTTCTGCTCAATTCAGCGTTCCCATTAATGTGCATTCACCTCAATCCTATTACTGACAGGTTTTATTTTTCTGGATAAAGTTGTATTCTGCTGCTTGACTAAGAACACCATGCAGCACAGGAAGTTCAGCTTCATGGAATTCAGATTACTAAAAATATCTGCAATTAAGACAGAGCTGAGAGACATTTGAGGCAGTGACTGCTGGATTTGAGGGGGGACCTCATAGTAACTTACCGAATGGTGAAAGGCCTGGATAGAGTGAATGTGGTGAGGATGTTTCCACCAGTGGGAGAGTCTGGGGCCAGAGAGCACAGCCTCGGAATAAAAGGATGCTCCTTTAGAAAGGAGGTGAGGAGGATTTTCTTTAACCCGAGGGTGGTGAATCTGTGGAATTCATTGACACGGACTGCTGAGGAGGCTAAGTCGTTGATAGATTCAATTAGTAAGGGCGTTAAAAGTTATGGTGAGAAGGCAGGAGAATGGGGTTGAGAGGGAAAGATAATTGAATAGAGGAGTAGACTGAATGGGCTGAATGGCCTATTTCTGCTTCAATGACTTGTGATCATGAGTTCAGAGGCAGTTGGCAGTTTACACGTCCTAGACTAGAAAATCACTCAACGTATTAGATGATTCAATTGTCTTCAAATGGAGTGACATCGTTTGATCGTCAGTGGTTCATTTTAACAGCCAACACCATCGAGTAAAAAGTTCTTGCTAAAATAGATGTCATATTGTACAAACGCAACGTAAACTTTCATTAGGGGTTTTGGTTGACCACAGCTCATATAGATTAATGGTGTGCATCCGATCCTTGGAGATGTGCAAGTGCTACATTTTGAACGATGATGTTGCAAGGGTTTCCAACTCCAGCACCACTGGTGTATTCATGAACAATTCTACTTGTGTCCAAAAGGAGGGGGAGGCGACCTATAATTCTCAAAAATTCGGTTGAATGTGTCATCTGGAAAGCATTAGGTATGGAAAAGAACAAGGCACGGGGTGTACAGCGACAGAGGGAACCCCAGATGCTGGAATCTCTAGACGTGCGGGTTTGTAGGTTAATCGGCCCTCTGCAAATTGCCTTTTGTATGTAGGGAGTGGATGCAAAAGTGGGATAACATGGGACTAGTGTGATCGGGTGATCGATGGTCGACATGGACCTGGTGGGCCGAAGGGCCTCTTTCCATGCTGTGCCTTTCAATCAGGGTGTCAGGAGAATGGGGTTAGGAGGAAGAGAGATAGATCAGCCATGAGTAAACGGCGGAGTAGACTTGTTGGACCGAATGACCTAATTCTGTTGCTATAACTCATGATTTCTCTGGAGCTAGGGCCACCCACGGCGGTAAGGTCGAGGGGGAGGCCTCTGACAAAGAGCAATTCAACCAAGACCTCAACGGTGGAACAGGCGGAGGACGATGGCTGACCGTAGTGGAGCGTCACAACGGCTGGGAAGGCGGATGAAGGCTGCAGCAGAAAAGAGTCTCCGGTCGTCTTGGACTCCATGCCACTGGATCCTGACCCAGATCTGTCAAGGACCGTGGGTTGGCTGGCTGTGCACCAGTCTCCCCACGTTAAACAAAGTCACGCACAGGCGTCCTCCATGAGAGGACAGTCATACGCGTTTCGAGGGACCGCCGATGATGATGATGACTTGTGATCTTATGAATCAATTAATCAATCAATGCTGTGCAGTTTAGCCGATCCCTTACCCCTGGTTTATGAGTCCTTCATTCCAGACCTCTTAGCCAGGAGAAACAACCCCTCTACACCAACCATGTTGCTCTGTAGCATTTTCTGAAGTTGTTTCAAAATGCCTCATTGTGATTTCATTAGCTCTTTGTTCATTGTTAGTCATCTCAACCCTTGTTCTTAAGGTGCTGTGCTTTTACTGGGTCAGTAGGACTAATGCTGTTTTTTGTTTGGAACCAAAGGCTCACGTGCGGAGTAAACAATGAAACGCTAATGAAGATAATTGATGCATTAAATAAATTGCGCTGTGCAATGTTGATAATAAATGGGTCAGCTATTTAACAAAGACATTGAACAATTGACTCTGCCAGACAATACATGCAAAATGAACACTGCACAATATACTGGTGATGTCTTTCTGGTGATTATCTGATTTATGAATGACCGGTAATGCATGGTCATATTATTACCGTATTGGATAGTTTGATTTTATTCTAAATCTTTGCACACGTGGGGTTTTTCTTTGTGGGGGGTAGTTCCCTTTCACGATGAATATCAACTCCTAACATGGAAAACAAAAGGTTATGCTTTGCTGGCTACTAGCTGCTAAAAAATGTGCCTCTTCACCAATGACTGAGCGGCAGCTGTTAATGCTTACAGAACTTCTTTGCAGCACTAATCTAGGAAGGCAAGAGGTGAGGCTCGAACCGCTGTCAATCTGATGCATTTCTTTATTCATATTATTCATATTCTTATGTCCGGCACGGTGGCGCAGCAGCGGTTGAGTTTGTGCGTTCTCCCCGTGACCTGCATTGGTTTTTTTCATCAAGATCTTCGTTCCTCCCACACTCCAAAGGCGAACAGGGTTGTAGGTTAATTGGCTTGGTATCAATGTAAATTGGCCCTAGTGTATGTAGGATACTGTTAATTAGCGGGGATCACTGGTCGGTGCGGACTCTGTGGGCCGAAGGGCCAGTTCCCGTGCTGTATCTCTAACCGTAACTAAACTAAATCTCTTTTTTTCCCCCCGTGCAAAAGGTTGGTGGATCTAGTCACCGGTTTCCTGGAGGACACGGATGCTGAGGCTTCGTTGGAGATTGGACCTGACATGCGGAAGATTCAACACTGCTTCCAGCTACTAAAGGTCAGCGTTCAAGGGCTTTAAATTACATCCGCTCTCCGCAGCACTTGATAATTTAATCGAACGGCGCGCTCACACATAACAATGTCGTTTTGGGCCTCGGCAGCGAGCTACTGCTGATGCACAAAGATGTGATTACCGAAGATGGATGCAAAAAGCTGGAGTAACTCAGCGGATCAGACAGCAGCTCTGGGGAGAAGGAATAGGTAACATTCAGATCGAGACCCTTCTTCAGACTGAGAGTCAGGGGAAAGGGAGACGAAAGATACAGATGGTGATATATTGAGATATTTGAACAAACAAATGAAAGATTTGCAAAAAGGTAACGAGGATATCTTATCTTGCATTATTTGTTTTGCATATCATTACTTTTTTGCATATCTTTTATTCATAGGTTCTAATATCTCTCTCTATGGCACCATTGAACCCTCGCATTTCCCTTTCCCCTGACTCTCAGTCTGAAGAAGGGTCTTGTCCCATAGAAACATAGAGCATAGAAAGATATAAAAATAGGTGCAGCAGTAGGCCATACGCCCCTTCAAACCAGCACCTCCGCCATTCAATATGATCATGGCTGAGGGTTCCTGCTTATTCCCCATATCCCTTGATTCCTTTAGCTGTAAGAGCTAAATCTAACTCTTAGATCTAAATCTAACTCTGAATCTAATTGAAACGTCACCTATTCCTTCTCTCCAGAGATGCTGCCTATCCCGCTGGGTTACTCCAGCTTTTTTATATCTTCGGTTTAAACCAGCTTCTGCAGTTCCTTCCCACACAGGACGTGATTACATTGGAGAGGGTGCAGAGGAGATTCAGCTGTAAGCAGCGACTGGAGGTGCGGGTCTGTTTTCGTGGAATCAGAGTGTCATAGATTCTTACAGCACCTTCCTCGACCCAACCCGTCCATGCCAACCAAATCGCCCCGTCTAAGCTAGTCCCATTTGCTCGTATTTTTCAACTCGGTGGCGCAGCGGTAGAGTTGTTGCCTCACAGAGCCAGAGACCCGGGTTCGATCCAGACTATGGGTGCTGTCTGTACACAGTTTGCACGTTCTCCCTGTGACCATGTGGGTTTCCTTCGGGTGCTCCGGATTCCACCCACATTCCAAGGACGTGCATGTTTGTAGGTTGATTGGCTTCAGTAGTGCGTCGGATAGAGCTAGTGTATGAGTGGTCGCTGGTCAATAAGGACCTGGTGGGCTGAAGGGCTTGTTTCCACGCTGTATCTCTAAATTAAACTGATTTTTGTCAAGTGGTGATATTTCCTGGCCACCAACTTTTACTAATCCAATCCTGTTAGGGGAGAAGCCAGTCAAATTCCAACTCATAAATGCCTGGAAAGCAGCAAAATATTTGGAATCATTTCTGAATGGAAAGTGGTAAGTTAATCTTGAAAAAAAAATGATTTTTCAAGATTAACTTACCATGAAATGGTAAGAATGAAAAAAAAATACATTCTGTAGTTGGAATGTTAAGGGAATTAATGAACCCATCAAGAGAGGCAAAATATTAGCTCTTTTAAAATCGCTTAAAACAGATATAATATTCCTCCGGGAGACTCATCTTAAAAAGGAAGCGCAACATAGACTGAAAGCAAAATGGATTGCTCAAAAGTATCATTCTTCATTCACACATAAATCTAGAGGGGTTGCAATATTAATCCGTAAAGGTATACCTTTCAAACATATATCAACTATAGAAGATATTGACGGCAGACATATTGTAGTAGTAGGCGAGTTATACTAACAAAAAATGACTCTCCTTAATGTATATGGACCAAATTTTGATAGCCCATTGTTCTTCAAGAGAATATTTAATACTATTCCGGAATGCACACAAAATAATTTAATAATTGGTGGAGACTTAAACTGTACACTAGATTCTTATTTAGACAGATCATCAACTCAAAGAAAATCAAAATCTCAGTCAAGTGAATTTTTAAACTCATATATTAACACTACCAACATTAAGGATGTCTGGAGAATTGAAAATCCATCCGGATGAGAATATTCATTTTATTCACCGGTGCATAAAACATATTCAAGGATAGACTATTTCTTAGTAGATTCTAAACGTATTCCATTCACCTACAACTCGCAATATCATAACATTATAATTTCGGACCATGCTCCATTAACGTTTATGATTAAACTAAACGGAATGGACAAGAAACAGACACAATGGAGACTTAATCCTCAAATTTTAAATGAAAAGGTATGTTGTGAATATCTTGTAAAACAGATTAATATGTTTTTTGAGGTCAATGACCATCCTGAAATTTCTGCCTCCCTTCTCTGGGAAACATTTAAAGCATTTATACGAGGGGCATTAATCTCCACCCAGGCATTTCTTAATAAAGAGAATAGGGCTAAACAACAGACATTGGAAATGGAAATAAGGCAATTAGACATAGAAAATGCAGGAGCACCTTCATTGGCGAAACATAATAAAATTGCAGCACTGAAATATAAGTTAAATAAAATATACTCTGACCAAATAATAAAACTTTATCAACATACAAAACAATTAAATTTTGAATTCGGTGACAAACCACAAAAACTATTAGCACGTCAGCTTCGTAAATTGGAGGGGAAAAAATGATTCATAAGATTAGATCAGATAAGGGAGAAAAATATTAACACTCCCTAAAGATATTAATGACAGATTTTCACAATACTATCAATATCTTTATTCAACTAAAGTGACAGAACAATCAACAGGAATGGAAGCATTTTTACAGAAATGTAACCTTAAAGGATTAGATTTGCAAGTGGAAGAACTATTAGGTGCTGAAATAACGATAAAAGATATCGAAGAGTCAATTACTTCTTTAAAAAATGGAAAGACCGCAGGCCCTGATGGACTAAGCTCCGAATTTTATAAAAAATTTTATGATCTGATTTCTCCACATTTACAAACACTGTATAAACACGTTTATACTCAACAGATACTCCCAGAAACTTTATACGAATCTACAATAATACTTATACCCAAAACTGATAAGGATCTGGAAGACCCGGCCTCATATAGAGCAATAGCTCTCTTAAATACTGATCAGAAAATATTAACTAAAATCCCATCTCATAGATTGAGCTTAGTGATTAACAAATTAATACACCCCGACCAAACAGGTTTTATCCCAAAACGTCACTCATTTTACAATCTGAGACGATTATTTAATATTGTATACTCAAATAGAATTGCTAATGCAGATCTAGCAATTATTTCACTAGATGCTGAAAAAGCCTTTGATCAGGTAGAATGGTCATATTTATTTTCGGTGATGGAAAAATTTTAAATTGGGAGAGAAATACTGTACATGGGTTAAACTTTTATATTCTAACCCAACAGCTAGAATACTAACAAACCAAGTGTTATCAACTAAATTTGATCTTTCTAGAGGTTGTAGACAAGGATGCCCGCTATCTCCATTATTATTCGCTCTAGCAATTGAACCACTCGCAGAAAGTGTCAGAGCTCAGAAATACATGGGTACAATACTAAAGATACAATGAATAAAATCTCTTTATATGCAGATGATGTACTAATATATATTACAAAGCCAGAGACTAGTATTACAAATTTATTATAATAACTCAATTTGGTCAGTTTTCAGGATATAGAATTAATTGGAATAAAAGCGAAATCATGCCAATAACGGAACTCAATTTACATACACTACAACAATCACCTTTTAAAATAGTTGAGGATAAATTTAAATATTTAGGTATTTATATAACTAAGACGTATACTTCTTTATTTAAATCAAATTTCCCACCTTTACTGAATAAACTAAACAAGAATATTCAATATTGGAAAACACTTCCCATCTCAATGTTTGGTAGAATTAATGCTATAAAAATTATCTTTTTTGCCGCAATTATTGTACTTATTTCAGTCAATCCCGATATATATTCCAAAATCTTTTTTTTTTAAAGTCGACTCTACTGTTACAAGTTTCATCTGGGATTATAAGAATCATAGGATAAGTAAAAAATATTTATGTAAATCAAAGATTAATGGAGGTTTAGCTCTACCAAATTGTATGTTTTATTTTTGGGCAGTCCATATTAAAAACATGAATTTTTGGCTGGAAGAAATGGATCAACAACCAGACTAGTTAAGGATGGAAAAGGAGGACTGTTTACCTTTTGAAATCGGTTTGATTATGTTTGCACCGACAAAATTGCACAAAAAAACCTATAGGGAAAACCCTATAATACATAGTGATACACAAATCTGGAAACAATTAAAAAAGGCTATAAAATTGGATAATATACCACTCTGTCTCCCTATTGTAAACAATCCCTTATTCAAACTTTCCATGCTGGATAAAGGTTTCATACAATAGAAAAATTATGGAATTAAAAAGATGGAACATCTTTATAAGAAAGGCACTTTTCTTTTATTTCAGGAGTTACAACAGATTTATGGACTACTCAAATATTTTTTTTCGATATCTACAACTCAGAGATTATGTTAAATCAAATACACAAGATTATAGGAATAGGGAGCCAGAAATCCTTGATGAATGTTTGAATAAGCATCCTAAAACAGAAAAACTAACAACTTATATTTATAATATCCTTTTAGACAGCGAGGTACCATCGACGGAATCACATAGACATACATGGGAAAATGAATTAAGCCAACCCATAACGAAAGATATTTGGGACAAAAGTTTACAATATATACATCAATGCTCGTTAAATGCCAGACATGCTTTAATACAATTTAAAGTATTACACAGATTACATTACTCAAAAGTAAAACTGAATAGAATCTTTCTACATGTCTCTCCTATCTGCGATAAATGTCAGCATCTAGAGGCTAACTTAACACATACTTTTGGCAAATGGTATAAAAATTAAAATTTTCTGGATTGAGATTTTTAGAATAACTTCTGAAGTTATTAATACTAAATTGGATCCGGACTCAAAACTAATAATACTTGGAATATCAGAACAAAGTTTAACACTTACAACAAGCCAAAGAAATTTCCTAGATTACAGTATAATAATCGGGAAGAAATTAATATTAACATTTTGGAAAGGCCCTATAACCCCCACAATTAAAATGTGGATTATTGAAATGTCGGAGACCCTACACCTGGAAAGAATCAATGGTCTTCTTTCATCGATTATTTGAAAGGGTAGATTGGTTCGGCAGGGGTACCTAACAAACTTGGACTCAGGATCAGATGAAAAGTTATACTCTATATTCCTTGATCTTATCTCCAATGGTGTATTAATGGTAAATTATTCCATTCCTTATGATTTTTTTTTCTCTTTTTATTTTCTCTCTTTTTTATTACTCTTAATCTATATAAAAAAAACAAAAAAGTATTAGAGGCAGAATGATTCAATTGATAATATTAATAATGTATGATGGATGTACACAAAATATTTTTACCATAATATGTGTTTTCCAATTTATTGTTTACCTCTAATAAAAATATATTTAAAAAAAAATTTAAAAAATGATTGCATTATCAGAATATTTACTCACTTAACTTACTTCTACCAGGGTTTAGTGAAAGAGACGCAACAGTGTAAACCTGGCTTGCAAATGGACAATGGAGTCTCATCCCCTGATACCAATGGAGATGGTGACAGTAATGCAGAGACGAGATTAAGAGAATTATTGCAGCAACGAGATAATGAGATCAGTATCCTTTTTTACCTTTGGATTCATCTGCCTGAACTTGGGGGTGGGAGATTGAAACCTTCATGTGGTCCGCTCTGTTTTGGGAAATGCAATCAACCTGGCGTGCACAATCAAATAAGATCTAATAGAACAAGTTGTCCCACAACTTTAGGCTGTGCACGCCATCTGCAAGAAGAAACATAGAAACATAGAAACATAGAAATTAGGTGCAGGAGTAGGCCATTCGGCCCTTCGAGCCTGCACCGCCATTCAATATGATCATGACTGATCATCCAACTCAGTATCTTGTACCTGCCTTCTCTCCATACCCCCTGATCCCTTTAGCCACAAGGGCCACATCTAACTCCATGTTAAATATAGCCAATGAACTGGCCTCAACTACCTTCTGTGGCAGAGAATTCCACAGATTCACCACTCTCTGTGTGAAAAATGATTTTCTCATCTCGGTCCTCAAAGACCTCCCCCTTATCCTTAAAAGATCTGCCTGAACTAATCATTATTTTGGGTCTTTTTAAACTTCAACACTTTACCGACGTGGGTTTTCTCCGAGATCTTCGGTTTCCTCCCACACTCCAAAGACGTACAGGTTTGTAAGTTAATTGGCTTGGTAAATGTAAAAATAGTTCCTAGTGGGTGTAGGATAGTGTTAATGTGCAGGGATCGCTGGTCCGAGGGGAGCCAGTGGGCCGAAGGGCATCTTTCAACGCTGTATCTCTAAAGTTCCTTCTCGGTGGCATCATCCAAAACCGAAAGGGCGGTACCAGAGAACCCGGTTCGATTCTGACCTCGGGTGCTGTATCTGTGCGGAATTTGCACGTTCCCCCTGTGACCTTGCGGATTTCCTCCGGGTTCCCTCCCACATCGGTGTGGACTCGGTGGTCTTTTGCTGTATTTTTCAATCATTCAATCAATCAAAAAGGGCGCCTTGTATGCAGTTACTCTGCTGCACTACCACTTGAGACTACATAACTGCCTGTATTAAATGTGCAGTACATGTTGGGGGTTATATGCAACTGCAGAACCTGTTCCGTGGACTTCAAGTGGTGGATTCCACTTTCCCTGACTCGGTTTTCAGGCAATGAGCTGTAACTTTATATCCTCAGGTCCAAGATCATCCTGATTTTCTTCTTGCGAATATTTTGCACACGAGCCTATAAATGTATCCCTGGTCTTGGTTACTTGCTGTGTGCAGGAAGGAACTGCTTAAACCAAGGAATTGGTTTAAACCGAAGCTAGACACAAAATGGTGGAGTAACAGTGGGACAGGCAGCATCTCTGGAGAGAAGGAATGGGTGACATTTCGGAAGAAGCTACCTGGCCCGCAAAGTTACTCCAGCATTTTGTGTATCTTCAGAAGAAGGGTCTGGACCCAAAACGTCATCCATCCCTTCTCTCCAGAGATGCTGCCTGTCCCACTGAGTTACTCCAGCTTTTTGCATCCATCATGCTTACTTGCTAGGTTGATTCCAATCATGCATAATTGTCAGGGCCTCTTCAATCCTAAACCAGTTATGGTGTTCATCATTGGGGCTGCATGTTCCTTTAGCGATACAGCCGACCATCGCTATGTTAGTGATACAGCCAAACATAGAACCCGTTCACACTAGTTCAATGTTACCCCACTTGCTCCACTTTAATAATAGCACCCGAGGTAAGGATCGAACCAGGGTGTCTGGCGCCCTGGGGCATCGGCTCTAGCAAGTGTGCCTCGATGCCGCCCCTTCGTCATCATCTTTATCTTCACAACATTGCTCACATCTTCCTGATTTCACTGCCAGTCAAGCCCTTATCTCCACTTGGTTTTATTGATCTCACTCATTTTCAGTTTGCGCAAACTCCACCATGATCATGTGTAGGAAGGAACTGCAGATGCTGATTTACACCAAAGATAGACTCAAAATGCTGGAGTAATTCCACAGGCAGCATCTCTGGAGAAAGGTCTCGACCCGAAACATCATCTATTCCTATTCTCCAGAGATGCTGCCTGACACACTGAGTTACTCCAGCACTTTGTGTCTATCTTCCATCATGTTTATCTTCAATGTTGTCAAATACCATCCTACCAACTCACCCCCCGACTGCCCATAACTGCTTATCCGCCAATGGATTGAATTCAACTTCAGATTTAAGGGCGGCACGGTGGCACAGCGGTAGAGTTGCTGCCTTACAGTGCTTGCAACCCCAGTGACCCAGGTTCGATCCCGACTACGGGTGCTGCCTGCACGGAGTTTGCACGTTCTCCCCGTGACCTGCGTGGGTTTTCTCCGAGATCCTTGGTTTCCTCTCACGAACCAGAGACGTACAGGTTTGTAGGTTAATTGGCTTGGCATAAGTGTAAATTGTCCCTAGCGTGTGTTAATATGCGGGGATCGCTGGTCGGTGCGGACTGGGTGGGCCGAAGGGCTTGTTTCCGCACTGCATCTCTAAACTAAACTAAACGACACTAAATTGTACGACCAAATGTTTTATCTGCATGGAAAACGCAATGTGCTGGAGGAACGGCGATGAGAGCGCTCGCCGGAAGCGTTACTAAAGATCCTCTGGACATTATCCATTGCCCTATCCTCATCGTCATTCCCTCGAAACACTCAGATCAATTCTCTACGATGTGCGTTCCCCCCCCCCCCATGCTGACTATCCGTAAGTCTGTTCAGTCTTCCAACAAGCTGTTTAAGTGTTCCAAGTGACATTCCCACAAACTATGGGTACTTTCTTCAGTCTGAAGAACGGTCTCGACCCGAAACGTCACCCATTCCTTCTCTCCAGAGATGCTGCCTGTCCCGCTGAGTTACTCCAGCATCTTGTGTCCACTTTCAATTTAAACCAGCATCAGCAGTTCTTTCCCTCCCACAAACTATATTGTCTGCATATTTCTGCTTTCTTCTTCCCCTCTCTCTTTATGTAAGAGAAATGATATCTGCAATTTTTTTCATTCCACAATCTTAAAGTCTCATAAAATAGCGATTAAATTTTCAATTTCCTATCCAGTTTCCCCTTAATATATTCAGATTCCTCTGGTTTCTTTGCCATTGTCATTTTCTTACTTAAATTAAATACATTCATTTTCTTCCCATGACGCATTGTTAAGTTCTCTTGTATTGGTGGCGTTTCCGGACCTGTGGAGATGTACACAGAATAGTTATTTAAAATTTCAATTCCTTATAACGCCACGACTAATTCTCCTTGAATAGATGCCTCAGATATTCTAGTGAACATGCTAAAGAAAGAGAAGAAGAGGGTACAAGATGCCGTCAGCCAAATAAACTCGGACAACCGTATGAACATGCTCCCCTCTAGCGGCCAGTCCATCAAGGAAAGCAGTGCCAGCCGCGAGTCTAAATCCTTTTCTGAAGTAAGCTCTATGAGCAACACAAGCACCTCCGGATCCGAGTCAACCTTCGTTTGCAGCAGAATAGGTACGTACCTTCACATTTTCCTGCGTTTGTTGAAACAATTGACGTTGCATCCATTTTGATATTCATTCTTCCCAATTTCCACATGGCAAATTGACTGAACCGCAATGGCTTTGTTTAGTGGTATCTCAATGGTGGTATCTCATTGATCGGTGTCCATTGGTGGTATACTCATTGGTGGTATACTCATTGGCGTGTGCCTATTCTGAGTATGGCAACATAAGCCTTTGAGAGGGCTTGTCAGGTGAAATGCTGGTTAGATGTTTGCCCTGATGGGACATCGGAAGCAGGAAGCCAATATATTGATGTGAAAGCCTGGCCACAACACTGAGACGAGGAGGGATTCTTGTCACGGACAATTGCAACCATTGGAATTGTCCTACCCTAGAGAGGTGTGGAAATAAAATCATTAGTTGAGAGATACAGCGCGGAAACAGGCCCTTCGGCCCACTGATTCCGCACCGACCAGCGTTCCCCGCACATTCGCACTATCCTACACACACTAGGGACAATTTATAAATAAACCAAGCAAACCTGTACGTCCTTGGAGTGAGGGAGGAAATCGAAGATATAGACAATAGACAATAGGTGCAGGAGTAGGCCATTTGGCCCTTCGAGCCAGCACCGCCATTCAATGTGATCATGGCTGATCATCCCCAATCAGTACCCAGTTCCTGCCTTCTCCCCACATCCCCTGATTCCGCTATTTTTAAGAGCCCCATCTAGCTCTCTCTTGAAAGCATCCAGAGAACCTGCCTCCACCGCCCTCTGAGGCAGAGAATTCCACATCCTCACCACTCTCAGTGAGAAAAAGTGTTTATTCGTCTCCGTTCTAAATGGCTTACTCCTTATTCTTAAACTGTGACCCCTGGTTCTGGACTCCCCCAACATCAAGAACATGTTTCCTGCCTCTAGTGTGTCCAAGCCCTTAACAATCTTATATGTTTCAATGAGATCCCCTGCTCCATTCTCTCAGAATATGACAGTCCCGCCATCCCAGGAATTAACCTTGTAATCGACTTGTGATCTCGGAGAAAACCCCTCGTGGTCACAGGGAGAAGGTACAAACTCGGTACAGATAGCACCCGTAGTCGGGATGGGACCGGGGTCTCCGGCGCTGCAAGGCATCAACTGCACCGCTGCGCCCCCGTGGCCGCCAGACATTGTATTGTGTAGACTGAGATAATCATTGGAGATTCAAAGATGATGAAGTTGGACAGCCATGGATTTAAGGCCAAAGATGAGTGAAACTGTTCCCTACTGCCTGGAAGGCTTGAGAAGCTGCAGTGCCTACACCACTCCGAATTGTTAAGTTCCACCTTACATTTTAGAGGTGTGAAATTCACTCAGTATAATGCTGAGGATCAGAGCAGCATGCAGACAATCCTGTTCAAAAACTGCTTCATCTATCACATAGCCCAGCGAGGATTGAATATTTTCAACATACGTTGATATGTTGATGATCATTTTTAATGTCGATCCTATTGTTTCTGAAGAAATTCAATCAGTTGCCAAACTGAAACACAAGGAACTGCAGACGCTGGAATCCTGAGCAAAACACAAAGTGCTGGAGTAACTTAATGAGTCAGGCAGCATCTGTGGAAGACATGGGTAGATGATGTTTTGGTGACGTTTAATTATAGTAGGGTGGAAAGAGCTGTACAAGAGAGCGGAACCAAGTCTTGCAAGTGATAGGTGGATACGGTTGAGGATGGGGGGGGGGGGGGGGGGGGTTCTTTGGCAGATGAGTGGAGTAAAGGGCCTGTCCCACTTACGTGTTCTTGGCATGCAAATTACGCAAGCTCGTGGTCGCGTTCAGGCGCACGGGCATCGTATGGCCGCGCGGGGCCAGTCCCACTGAGAATCGCGGAGGGGTATGTAGTTGTGCGACATTGTGCGACATTTTCGGCGACAGCCTGATAGGAGGTTGTCGCGTTGTGGTCGGGTCGTGACGCGGCGCGACGCATGTGGTGACGCGAGGTGGCGCGCGGTGACTCCCTGTCGCCCCTGGATTTTGGAATGTTCAAAATCCAGGGGCGACATCTGGGTGTCTCATCATGGCGTGCGCCCTGTCACACGCTGACGTATGCTGTCCTGCGGGTGACGACCGGTTAGGGTTAGGGTTAGGGACCACAAATGGGCTGTAAATTATTCTTCCTTTAATGCATGGATTTAAAACATTAATATATTAAAATTAAGACAATAAAATCAGTTGTGCAAATGAAAAGTTTTATTTACAGATGTGTTGGTCTACTTCCAGATCCAATTACCGTCTCTAACTTTTCACAGGGATGGATTCAGTGAGGGTAGACTGAACTCCCCTCTCCCCTCCACCGCCCTCTTCCCCCCTCCCGCCCCATCCCTCCTTCTCCACTCCCCACCTACCCTCCTCCCCTCCCCTCTCCCCCCCTTCTTCCCTTCCCCCCTCTTCCTCGTCTCTACTCGCTCCACCCTCTCCACTCTCCTCACATCCCTTCTCCCCCTCTCCCTCCCTTCTCCCATTCTCCAACCCCACCCCCCATTTGTGGACCCAGCCTGTGACAGCTAGATCCCACTAATAGTACTGCACAAAGGCCACATCATCTGTATCAGTAACATTGACTATGGGATAAATGCAGACTGTGGGAACAACGCCCCCCACCTCCCCCCACCCCCCTCCGCCCCGTCGCCTTGCCTCAAAATGGGTGGAGGGTATTTAGGCTCAGTGGCCGGAGTAGGTGAGTGGCACTGGTACATTGACAACATTGCCTGTACCCAGTTGAAAAGCGCGCTGTCTCTGGGGGTTTGGAGGGACCATTGGAAGAGAGATCTGCCTCTGGGACAACTCGTGGCCAACAGTTTAATTCCCATAAGGAGCATGGCCGTCAGTCACTGACGCTCGCAGTCACCGAAAAGATCGCAAAGTGGGACAGGCACTTTACAGTGGTCTGAGTTAGGAACCACCAACCAATGTTGTTTGGTGGTCCTTGTGCCAATTTTGCATCTCACATTGAGATGAATGCACTAAGGGAACAACTTGGTGACTGAAATGGAGTTACTGAGATGGGTCCCAGACCGGAAAGGTTCACCGTCCATTCCCACTACATTTGCTGCTTGACCCGCTGAGCTCCTCCAGCTCTTTGTGTTTGGCTATACCTGAACATCTAATTGCTGACAGAGAAATGTTGAAAATTAATTTTGTACTTTTAGTCCAGTTCAGTTTAGTTTATTGTCATGCGTGTACCGAGGTACAGTGAAAAACTTTTGTTGCGTGCTAACCAGCCAGCGAAACGACAATACATGATTACAATCGAGACATTTACAGTTTACAGATACATGATAAGGGAATAAAATGTAATGCAAGGTAAAGCCAGTAAAGTCCGATCAAGGATAGTCCGAGTATCCCCGATGAGGTAGATAGTAGCTCAGCACTGCTCTCTGGTTGTTGTAGGATGGTTCAGTTGCCTGAAGCAGCTGGGAAGAAACTGCCCCTGAATCTTGTAATGTGTGTCTTCACACTTTAGTTTGCTTTAACCAGCTGTGGTTATCTTGCGAGGCAAAACCTGCAACGAAATAGTTGCAGGTTGCAAGTCCTTCTCTGAAGAAGGGTTCTGACCCGAAATGTCACTTATTCCTTCCCTCCAGAGATGCTGCCTGTCCCGCCTGAATTACTCCAGCACTTTGTGTCTAACTTCGGTATAAACCAGTATCTGCAGTTCCTTCTAACACAAAAATAGTTAATAGTAGATGGCACACTAGAAAAAAACAGTAGGTTAGCACCGTAACAGTAATATGATAAAATAAAAATATGTTGATGCTCAATTGAAATTCATTGAGTTGGACCTCATTGAAACTTACCGAATAGTGAAAGGCCTGGATAGAGTGGATGTGGAGAGGATGTTTTCACTAGTGGAAGAGTCTAGGACCAGAGGCCATGGCCTCAGAGTAGAAGGACGTACCTTTAGAAAGGAGATGAGGAAGAATTTATTTCGTTAGAGGTGGAGAATCTGTGGAATTCATTGCCACAGAAGGCTGCGGAGGCCAATTGATAGATTCTTAATTAGTATGGGTGTCAGGGGTTATGGGGCAAAGGCAGGAGAATGGGGCTGAGCGAGAAAGATAGATCAACTATGATTGAATGGCGGAGTAGACTTGATGCGCTGAATGGCCTACTTCTGCTCCTTCAACATCAATATTATTGTGTAGGAAGGAACTGCAGATGCTGATTTAAACCGAAGATATACACAAAATGCTGGAGTAACTCAGTGGGACAGGCAGCATCTCGGGAGAGGAGGAACGGGTGACATTTAAGGGTCTCGACCGGAAACGCCACCCATTCCTTCTCTCCAGAGATGCTGCCTGATCTGCTGAGTTACTCCAGCATTTTGCGTCTATCTTGTGAATATTATTAAGTGCTAATGGTCAAATGAGGTTTTCCATGGAGGAAATAGCAAACTGTCTCAAGAAAGAAAATATAGTTGCATAAAAATAATTAGATACAGAGATAACTAACGTGAATGTCACACCATGTTCTTTTCCTCGTCCTCAACTTTTGCTGGCCGTTCAAAAGTCTCCAAGACTTGGACATCTCGTGCGGAAGAGTTTATGGTGCATGGGTCAGATTTATACTTGGTCAACATACATAAGGCACAGACTGTTCGGTATTCTCCAGATTCCAGTTTCCCAACTGCAACGTTGGTATTTGCAGTCTAAACAAACGTGCAGCTGAATCGGACAGCTTCTGCCATCCTGGGTGTGTTGCACAGACCCTGATCCTTGAACCCAGCATGTACGAAGTTTACTCTGGCAAACAAATGCTTCCTGTGAATGTTATACCAATTAATCTTTTGATGCCATGTTCCAACGTGCATGCACTCTGACGCCCAGCTAATGAAATAACTGATGTTAGCAGTGCAGCAGACAAATCATTGAGTTTAGTTTATTGTCACGCGTACCGAGGTACTGTGAAAAGCTTTTTTGTTGCGTGCTAAACAGTCTGTGGAAAGACAATACACGATTACAGTCGAGCCATCCACAGTGTACAGATGCATGATAAAGGGACTAAGGTGAATAACGCTTAGTGCAAGGCAAAGTCCGATCAAAGATAGTCCGCAGGACTCCAATCAGGTAGATAGCAGTTCAGGACTGCTCTCTGATTGTGGTAGGATGATTCCGTTGCCTGATAACAGCTGGGAAGAATCTGTCCCTGAATCTGGAGGTGTACGTTTTCCTACCTGAGGGGAAAGGGGAGAAGAGGGAATGGTTAGGGTGTAACTCGTGTTTGATTTAGTAGCTAGTGTGTGTGGGGTAATGTACGGGATGATCGTTGGTCGGGATGGACTTGGTACGCCTGTTTCCGCGCTGTATCTCTAAAATAGCCTTGGCTGAGTACCTGAACATCGGCGAGACCAAACGTAGTTAGAATCCAGTAGACTCAGCTACTGTTCCACTGAACACTTGCGCTCGGTCAGTTGAGGTCTACTGGATCTCCTGGTTGCTAACTACTTTAACTCCCCTCCCAATCCCACACTGATCTTCCTGTCCTGGGCCTCCTCCATTGCCAGACTGAGGCCCAGCGCAAATTGGACGAACAGCACCCATTTTTTTGTTTGGGCAGCTTACACCCCAAGTGTTTCTTGATTAGTATGGGTGTCAGGAGTTATGGGGAAAAGGCAGGAGAATAGGGTTGAAAGGAAAAGATGGATCAACCATAATTGAATGGCAGAGTAGACAACGGGCCGAATGGCCTAATTTTTCTCATATAACGTCTGAACCCAGTGGCAAGAACGTTGAATTCTCTAATTTTAAGAAACTTCTACCAACATTCCCCTCCTCCCTTGCTCCCTTTCTCCACTCTAGTCTTTTTACCAGTTCCACAGTTCACCACATTGTATCAACTCTTAAGGTCACACCTTCCTCAGCCAACAATGGGCCTACCAGGCACTGCTTTGCCTGTGGTCATTGGTGGCTAGCCTTGACTGGTTGGTCATGGTCTTTTGTCACCTCCAGCACTTCCCCCCTCCCCACAATCAGCCGGAAAAATGGTCCCAACTCTAAACGTCACCAATCCATGTTCTCCTGAGATGCTGCCTGACCCGCTTGAGTTACTCCAGCACTTTGTGTCTTATCTTTGGTACAAACTAGCATCTGCCATTCTTTGATTTCTATCTTTTATTTCAGTTGCAAATCAATCATAAACGTCAACTGATCCTATAGAGGTGTATAAAATCATGAGAGGAATAGATCGGGTAGACCCACAGAGCTTCTTCCCCAGAGTAAGGGAACCGAGACCCAGAGGAGATAGGTTTCAGGTGAAGGGGGAAAGATTTAATAGTAAGATTAAATGAAAACTTACCAGTTTGAAGTTTGATCTTTATTTTATGAGGAGTTACGATGAGGGATTACGTGAAGAAGCCCGCTAGCCCGCATGCGCGTCAACCTTCAAAGCAGCGGTGTGAAATCACAGAATAACAGTTATTGAACTAAATATAGTAAGATTCGAGAAACTAGAACCACCAGCTGACCTTTAAGAGGGTTGGGAGCGGAGGGCACGTAATCGCTCATCGTAACTCCTCATAAAATAAAGATCAAACTTCAAACTGGTATGTTCTCGTTTAATCTTACTATTTTACTTCGGAGTCACGTGAGTGACTTCGTGAAGATTTTAAAACTCTGTGATTTCATGCCATGCACACAAGTCCATGCCACACACTGTATTGGTTGACCAAGGATGAGAGAATAATGCATTGACAGATTTTTAAAACATGCTGATGCTTTAATGGACAAATTATAACAATAATGAACCCTCTCATGCAAGGGAAATTATAAAACGGAAATTTAAATGGAGTCGGCAAATACCCCCGGTCTGGCGGTAGGTTTTATTATAGAACGTCTGAAAAGTGCGCTCCATGGACCATTCTGCAGTCGCTAGGATTTGGTCCAGCGGGACATCCATAACCCTTGCTGCTGACGTAGATGCAACCCTGGTGGAGTGAGATTTAAAAATGTCAGTATCTACTCCTGCATAAACCAGAACCCGTTTTACCAACCTGGAGATGGGCTGTACTGAAACCTTTTTATGAGGTTTCTTGAAACTAACAGATAGGGCTAGTTCCAAGCCCCTGAGGTTCTTAGTGACCTTAATATATAGTCGGAGATGTGTGACCACACATAACCGAAGGTCTAAGGGGTATTGTAGTTTGAGGCCGGAAGCACCTGGTCTACTCTGCTTGACTAGATCATTCACATAAAGTGAGATACTATTAGCAGGCATAATCATCTTATCCAGCCACAGCTTATGCAACGACTGGACCCGTTGTGCTGACACCAGCGCCATAAGCATCACTACCTTGAAACTGAGCTGGACTAGGGACAGAGATGTTGCCGGTGCCCACCTGCGAAGCTGTGTTAGTACTGTGCCAACATCCCATATTTCCGAGTATCTGAGCCTGGGAGGATTCGAGTTGAAGACACCCTTCATGAACCTGGATGCCAGAGGGTGAGACCCAACAGAGTGGTGCCTTGACCCCGGCCATAAATATGCCAGCAGTGCACTTCTAGCACAATTTAAAGCACTATAACTCAACTTCTCATCAAAGTACAGTTTTGAGAGGAACTCCAATACATTGGTTATATGTGCTGTGTCGTACGAAATATTAGATTGTGAACAGAACACTTCCCACTTCTTAATATAGGAAATGTACTGTTTTTTCGTACTGTCTCTCCAGGCCGCAGCGAGTACATCCACTGTGCGATCAGACAGTTCGAGCCACCGGAAAGGTCTTCTCAGACTCTGCAAACCAATAAATTGATTTGGTCATGGAGTGGATGTTTCTCCCCAGTTACAGGGTGGACTAGCAATTACTGCCTTTGGGAACGGCCATTAAAGGCTCTGTGAGGCAGAGTCTTGCTTGATCTTCAGCAAGCAACGACAAGGCAGAATGGGGGGAATGCAAGGAAAAACATTCCTCCCCAATGTAGCGAGAATGCATCCACTGCTACTGCCGCTGGGTCTGGTTCCCATGCAACATACTTTGGTAACTGGTGATTGAGTCTGGATGCAAACAAATCGATATCCGGTGTTCCATACCGATCGATAATATCATTAAATATGATATGATTCAACATCCATTCTGTGTTGTCATTGAATTTCTTTGACCTGGTGTCCGCCACCATATTGAGCCTACCTGGCAGGTAGGTAGCTGAAATCCAAATATTTTTTGCAATGCACCAGTGCCAAATGAGGTTAGCCAATTTATCACAGGATACAGACTTGATTCCACCCATGTGATTAATGTAAGCCACTGTGGTGTTGTCAATTTGAAGTCGAACATGCAGATGATGCATATTCCCGCAATAAGCCTTTAACCCATAGAGTGCTCCCAGCAACTCTTAAGTAGTTAATACCATACCAATGAAGAATCGATGACATGCGTATTCCATCTGTCACCACAGCTAAAGATGGTATCAGTAGCTCCCCATCCCAGAGCACTAACATCAGTATGTAATATCATTGGAGGACTGTTGACCAAAATATTACTGGAGCAATGCCGAATATTGGATGTCCACCATTGTAATTCAGAAATGGCTTCAGCTGGTAAATGCATAGGTCTATCAAAGTGACCTGCATGGAATTTGAGTGCCTGCTCCTTTGCACGTTGTAAATTTTGATAACGCAAAGGCCCAAACTTTGCAGCTGGAAAAGCAGCCACTGATTTGCCAATTATACTGGCTACTTGTCGAATAGAAGATTGCTGTTTTACAATGAGATCATTACAAGCTTCTATTAATTCCAATCTCTTGCCCAGTCACAGACATGTGATTTGAGTTAATGGTAAATCCCAGATAATCAATCACCCTAGATGGTGTCAACTTGGATTTAATTGGATGGATGAGAAACCTCAATCTCTCAAACAAGAGTCTGGTGGCTGAAATAGCTAATTTAGCTATTTTTAGAGTTTTACCTATGATCAGGATATCATCCAAATACGATCTTGTGCTCGTAATAGTGCAAGTGCTGGTTTTAACAATTTTGTGAATAATCTGGGAGCTGAGGTTAACCCATTAGGCAATGCTTTAAACTGCTATAGTTGCCCCATCCAGCTGAACTTCAAATATTTCCGGTGATCCCTGTGAATGGGCACCGAATAGTATGCATCTTTGAGGTCGATGCTGCCATATAACATCCTTTGGAAACCAATTGTTTGGCAGTAACAAGGTTTTCCATTTTGAAATATTTATACTGCACAAAGGAGTTAAGTCGAGTCAAGTCAAGGATGATTCGGCATCCTCCATCCTTCTTGGGTCAAGTAAAAATATTGGATACAAATTGGTGAGGTTCATGACTCGACTTCTCAATTACCCCTTTTGTACATCCAAACCCTCCTGTTATGAATGAATAAAGGACCGCCTTGGTGTACGCTGTGAGGGTGGAAACGAATCAGAAAGGAATTCGATTTGGAACCCTTGTACACTGGAGTATAAACAAATCTGATGTTATCCAACGCCATTCATTTAAAAACCGGCATAATCTCCCCCATCTTGTGAGTGACCACACACCTTACGTTACGGAAAGAACCAGACCCATTTACCTCCATGGTTACTGGTTGATTTGTGATGTTTATTTCCGCCCCCGAGGTTTGGGAGGTAGAGCTGCTGGAGTGCCCGAACTGCGCATCTTTGATGTGGGCCGGCCTGGACCATGTCCTAAAAAATAGCTTTGCCCAAAACGTTCGACCTTCATGCTGCTACCAGCTTCAGGGAACCTTTTGCTGCTGGTAAAGGCGTAGAGGCGTAGGGGTGTTGCCGCCGGAAAGACGAAGGTGGAGGAGCTCGGATTAGCCCCACGGTTTTTGCCTCGTCGTCTAGGCCTTTGACCTGCTTCGGCAGATCTTCCCCAAACAGGTAATTTGGCGGCTGCATATTGCTGGCCCTGCAGAATCCCGCAAATTTCAGATTCACGGCACGGCGGATGGCATTTTTGCGGTAGCAATTTATTTCAAAATGCGCATTGCATAACAATGCCAGCGCATCTTGTTGGCCATCCGACAGAGGACCTCCATCCAGCGACCTGGTAAAGGCCGTGACGCCTGAAGTCAGCAGGCTCAGAATTCTCTGGAGTTTCACCTCCTGGTTTCTGATGCCTCCACCGATATAATTCCATATCGAGCTGTTTACAGCTGGTACTTTTAGAGATGCATAGTTAACAGGTGTGTGGTACCTCATGGCCGTATCCCCCATTACTTGCTCTTGGACCTGGCGTGAAGCCAGGTAGTTTATACTGGCCGCCAATTCTTCATCGAGCGGCTCCCCAATTTGCTGTGGTATCGCAAATTTCGATGCTAATGCGGGTAATTCTGCTTGGTGCAGCCCTGCATCGTGGTATGCTCCCCGGACATACCGCCGAACTCTGAGCCAGCCCAAAACTGACTCTGGATGCTCCCCTCCTCAGAGAGGGAGACATCATGCAGCCCTGAACCAGGCACTGCCGTGGGCTCACGAGGAGACCCACTCTGATATGACTCCGTGTCTAGGAGTATATCGTGGTGGAGCATCCTCTCCATGAGGTGCTCCATCTGGGACCGACGTCCGAAGATGCTGTCCATTGTAGGAGGTGCACCCTCCTGGCCTGATTCGTCTGAGTCAATAGGCGTCACAGACTTTTGGTTAGCTTTCCCATCTCTCGGGGTAGCCACGGTGCTCTCTAGAGTCTGAAGTTGCTGGTAGAATCGTCAACGACTTGGATGGTGAAATCGACGGCCGTCCACTATCCGCGGTCCCGCAGTCCCGCGTTCTTCTTTAGCAGGTCTCCCCGCGGCTCATCTGGACTTCACCCTTGACTTGTCCATTAATAGACCTATTAGTTTGACGTCAGTGGTGGGCAAATTAATGGAAAGGATACTTAGAGATAATATATATAAGCATCTGGATAAACAGGGTCTGATCAGGAACAGTCAACATGGATTTGTGCCTGGAAGGTCATGTTTGACAAACCTTCTTGAATTTTTTGAAGCGGTAACTAGGGAAATTGATGAGGGTAAAGCAGTGGATGTTGTCTATATGGATTTCAGTAAGGCCTTTGACAAGGTTCCCCATGGAAGGTTGGTTAAGAAGGTTCAATCTTTGGGTGTTAATGGCGGAGTAGCAAGATGGATTCAACAGTGGCTGAATGGGAGATGTCAGAGAGTAATGGTGGATGGCTGTTTGTCAGGTTGGAAGCCGGTGACCAGTGGGGTGCCTCAGGGATCTGTGTTGGGTCCACTGTTGTTTGTCATGTACATCAATGATCTGGATGATGGGGTGGAAAATTGGATAAGTAAGTATGCAGATGATACTAAGATAGGTGGTGTTGTGGATAATGAAGTAGATTTTCAAAGTCTACAGAGAGATTTGGGCCATTTAGGAAAAGTGGGCTGAAAGATGGCAGATGGAGTTTAATGCTGATAAGTGTGAAGTGCTACATCTTGGCAGGACAAATCAAAATAGGACGTACATGGTAAATGGTAGGGAATTGAGGAATGCTGTGGAACAGAGGGATCTAGGAATAACTGTGCATAGTTCCCTGAAGGTGGAATCGCATGTAGATAGGGTGATAAAGAAAGCCTTTGGTTGTGCTGGCCTTTATAAATCAGAGCATTGAGCATTGAATATAGGAGTAGGGAAGTAATGTTTAGGTCCCAAACTATGTTACAGAGAAAGGTTGAACAAGTTAGGTTCTTTGGAGCGCACTTGATTGAGGTCTTTAAAATGGAAAGATAGACAGTTGACGTGGTACGTTTTTTCCCATTGAAGTTTTCAAACAAGAGGGCATGACATGAGAATTCGTGAGGGGGTTACTTTATACAGGTGATGGGAGGAAAACAAATGGTCGGCACGGACTGGAAGGGCCGAGAGGGCCTGTTTCCGTGCTGTTTATATGGTTATAATCAAAGTAGAGCAAACAAGAATTATTGAACACATGACCTCAGACTAAGTTCGAGAACTTACCTGTGGGTCTTTTAACTTACCGTTGGAGGAGTGTCGCGCCTGCCAGACTTGTGGCGTCACGCGCATGCGGGCTGGCGGGCTTCATGAAGTCACTCACATGACTCCGAAGTAAAATAGGAATCTGAGGGGTAACTTTATCACAAAAAGGGTGGTGGGGGTATGGAACGAGCTGCCAGAGGAGGTAGTTGAGACAGCTAGACAGGTAAATGGATAGGACAGGTTTGGAGGGATATGGGCCAAATGCGGGCAGGTGGGACTCATGTAGATGGGACAGGTTGGTTGGTGTGGGCAAGTTGGGCTGAAGGGCCTGTTTCCATGCTGTATGACTATAAATCTGAAGACCATCGGATTCCAGTGCTAGCGTTGGCCATTGCACACTACTTGCAGACTAGCTCCAAGTAATAGAAGTCTCAGCTGTGATGTACGCCAAATCACAACTCCAAGGGGATCAATTGAATTCTGGGATGAGCGCCTGATCCAAGAGTGCAGCTCGTCGGAAGAGACGGAATCCTTTCCAGAAAATCTGGGAACGATTATCACCATTCTTTGTAAAGGTCATAAAGGAATAGCGTAAAAGTTAATGTAAATGATAATATGTTTCCAGGACAGCCATTTTAAGTTACGTTTACCATACAAAGAGAGAAGTTTTTTATTTAGATTTAAAACTCCAGCAGGACAAGGAGACGGGTGCAGTTATTATTCGGAGTAAGTGTTCATGAATTTTGGGGTAATATTAGTAACATGCTTTCTTCCGAAATAATTTGGAGAAGTGATTTACGACAGTCTTATGCTGGAACATCAGCAGGCACAAAATTCCTCGGTTGTTTGTGTTGTTCCAAAGGAAGATTTGTCAGGCACTTGTACAGTTCAATGCTTCAATGGCACTTTATTGTCAGATGAACCTAGATACAGTGAAATTCTGTGTTTTGCATGCAACTCAGTTAAATCATACCACATATAAGCTCAGTCATAAATAAAAACAATTGCAGTGTGAAGAGCCTGTCCCACTTAGGCGATTTTTTCGGCGACTGCCAGCGACTGTCATAGTCGTAGCAGGCGATTTTTTCGGCGACTGGACCCCCCCCCCCCCCCTACGACAATGTCTACGACAATGTCTACAACAACCTACCACCTAGTTGACGTCAAGCTAGGGCAAGCTACTGACAACCGGCGACCCATTAGGACGTCCACCCACGACCACAAAGGCGACAACCTACGACAACCGAAGTCCACCTACGACCACACCTACAACAACCTACGACCACACAGGCGACAAGCTACGACAACTGAAGTCAACCTACGTCCACCCGCGACAAGCTGCGACCCTGTCGGCGACAACCGTAGACAACCGAAGGCAATTCAGTCGCCGGTTGACGTAGGTAGTCGCCGATGGGATTCACCAAAGTCAGCACCAGCGACAACGTCACCTGGTGACAACCTACGACAGCACTTACGTCAGGAGAAGTCAAGCTACACTCATTGGCATCAAACCCACTGTCACCGACTGTCGCCAAAAATGTTTGAACATGTTGAAGATCCAGCGGCGACCAGAAAGACGCTACGACTCTTTGGGCGAAGTGGGACAGGCCCTAAAGAATAGTAGACTTCTGAGGAGTACACAATTGCTATGACATCTTGTACCTTTCAGAAGGACTTCTCTTGAAAGGGAAAACTGAACATTAAATTAACATTAAGACTTACGGATGTCGCAGTCTCTGTGTTCCCAAGTGTTCTGCCATGGGAGCAATCACAATAGAACTTTTTCGTTTAGGACATACAGTGTGGAAACAGGCCCTTCGACCCACCGAGTCCACGCTGACCGGCGATCACATATGCTCTGACTCTATCTCACACACTAGGGACAATTTACAATTTATAAAAGCCAATTCATCTACAAACCCGCACTTCTTTGGAGTGTGGGAGGAAACCTGAGCACCCGCAGAAAACCCGAGCACCCGGAGAAAACCCACCCGGTCACAGGGAGAACGTGCACACTCCATACAGACAGCAGCCGTAGTCAGGATCAAACCCGAGTCTCTGGCGCAGTGAGGCAGCGACTCTACCGCTGCGCCACCGTGCCGCCATTAAAACAGAGTCTTATCCTGCCCTTAAAGGCCCCGTTATCCTGGCAGCAGCACTGGGTCAGAGTTCCAAGGTATGACGCCTCAACCTTTCCCTGGAGCTCAGGCCCTCAACTCCTGGCAGCATCCTCGTAAATCTTCTCCACACTCTATCCATCTCGACGACATCTTTCGTGTGGCAGGGTGACCAAAACACTGAACGCAATACTCCCAATTTCCGGTCGGATTGATCCAACAGCTGCTTGTCAAAGGACTCCTCACTTTTGTATTTGATGCTTCCTGGCTTCAGGATGTCTTCGCTGCCTGATGTAAAATGGAAGCTGGCTGCCAGTAGGTTGGCCTCTTTGTCATAACATCACCTACTGTATGTTTTGGATATCGACAACACTAGCTGGATTTGGATTCCAAACCAAAATCTAACATGAGTTTATAAATAACAGCTGTTGCAGCCTTCCACTTTCCTGCCAGAGTACTTCTCCAAAAAGAAATGTCCCCTTCCGAGAGAGGATAGGAAAAATAATCTGGCTCTCTTCCCTCTGGGCCCTTGTTGACATTCAAATATTTAATGTACTTTCTGTTTGAACAAATCGGTCCTGGTGAGTTTGAACTCTTCACTTGCAAGACCTATCTGTTTGAAAGACCTATCTGGTATAACCACCCGTAATGCAACCATGATTATCACATTATTTTGGACTGCTTCCTTTATTCCTTGTCAATGTATTTATGGAATTTCATTTGCAGAATGTTCCAAGTCCCCCCCCCGCATAAATCAGAATTGGAATGTAGGTTCTGTCAATCCGGGGAGGACTGCAACCTATTAGCTGTGGTTTTTTGGCCTGATCCTGCCAAATATGGAGGAGCAAATAGGAAGTTTCAGACAATGCTCCCAACTACTTTCTGACATACAGCCCAGCGGTATAAACATTGAATTCTCCAATCCTAGATAACTACCAAAAAGCCTCATTCCTCCCCCTCCCCACCTCATGGCCCTCCCACTCCACCCCCCCCCCTCCCCTCCACACCCCCCCCCCCCCCCTCCCCTCCCATGTGCCCCACCACCCCCATGCCCCTCCCCCTCTCCCATGTGCCCCTCCAGGACTCGCATCTATTTCTCCCCACTTCTACCCACTGAGTCATCAGTCTGAAGAAGGGCCTCTGCCCGAAACGTCACCCATTCCTTCTCTCCTGACCATCCACTAAGTTACTCCAGCACTTTGTGTCTTTTTTTTGGGGACCAGCAGTTTCTGCAGTTCCTTGTTTCCACCTCACTGCTTGTTCCTTTCCTACTTCCCATAGCAGACGCCAAGCAGTGCGATATGCCTTTACGGTAATTGGCAGGCATGTAGCAAGAAGGCATGTACGTATGTGGAAATAAATACTCCTATTGCTGGAGTGAGGCCAGGCGCAAGTTGCAGGAGCACCACTTCATATTCCGCTTGGGTAGCTTACAACCCAACAGTATGAACATTGAATTCACCAATTTTAGGTGTAACGCTAAAAAATGAGTAAAGGTCCGACTACAATTTACACCGACCAGTCCACATAGTGCGAATGGCGGGTTTTCATTGAATTCATGGCTGGAAATTATCTCAACAACATCTTGCGTTAATGGATTTACAGGGCCAAAAGATGTGGAAACATTTTTACATGAACATAAATGGAGAGCAACAATCCAATGGTGTTGGGTCTCTTGGAAAGCATGAAGATGGATGTCCCCAGAGCCTGGGGAGGAGTTGTCCCAGGTGGTTGAGAGAGGCAAAAGAGGAGATTGCAATAGACTTTCATAGGTTCATAGAGTCTAGGAGCACAATTAGGCCATTCGGCCCATCAAGTCTACGCCATTCAATCATGGCAGATCTATCCCCTCTCAATCCCATTCTTCTGCCTTTTCCCCATAATCCCGAACACTGCCCAAAACGTCACCCATTCCTTCTCAAGAATGTGTCTATCTCTGCCTCCATTGAGTTGGCCTCCACAGCCTTCTATGGCAATGAATTCCACAGATTCACCACCCTCTGGCCATAGAACTCCCTCCTCATCTCCTTTCTAAAGGTGTGTCCTTTTATTCTGAGGCTATGGCCTCTGATCCCAGTCTACCACTAATGAAAAATCTTTGTATCTTCTTTAGCCACAGGGGAGATCCGACAACAGAGTAGCCAATGTTGTTAAGAAGGGAAGTAGATATATCAGGGAAATTATCGGGCAGTGAGCCTCACCATCAACTATTGGGGATGATCCCACGGAACAGGAGCTTACGAGGTTGTAGTGTTTAACAGACTGATGGCTGTCGGGAAGAAACTGTTCCTGAACCTGGACGTTACAGTTCTCAGGCTCCTGTACCTTGATCCCGATGACAGGGGTGAAATGAGTGTGTGGCCAGTGAGGTGTGGGTCTCTGATTATGGTGGCTGCCTTTTTGAGGCAGCGACTTCGATAAATCCCTTCGATGGTGGGGAGGTCAGAACCGGTGATGGACTGGGCAGTGGTCACAACTTTTTTTCCGCTCCGGGGCGTTCAAGCTGCCGACCCAGGCCATGATGCAATCAGTCAGTTCGCTCTCTGCTGTGACAATAGACAATAGGTGCAGGAGTAGGCCATTCGGCCCTTCGAGCCAGCACCGCCATTCAATGTGATCATGGCTGATCATCCCCAATCAGTACCCCGTTCCCTCCTTCTCCCCATATCCCCTGACTCCGCTATCTTCAAGAGCCCTATCTAGCTCTCTCTTGAAAATGTGAGGCAGAGAATTCCACAGACTCACAACTCTCTGTGAGAAAAAGTGTTTCCTCGTCTCCGTTCTAAATGGCTTAATCCTTATTCTTAAACCATGACCCCTGGTTCTAGACTCCCCCAACATCGGGAACATGTTTCCTGCCTCTAGCGTGTCCAAACCCTTAACAATCTTATATGTTTCAATGAGATTCCCTCTCATCCTTCTAAACTCCACAGAGTGTCCAAGTGCACCTGTAGAAGTTCAAGAGAATGCTCTCTGACCTACCAAATCTCCGTAATCTTCTCAGGAAGTAGAGGCATTGATGTGCATTATTTATAATTGCATCGGTGTGCTGGGTCCAGGAAAGATCGTCGCTAATATGTACGCCCAGGAATTTGACATTTTTGTCTCTCTCCACCACCTGTTGATATAAACAGGATTGTGGGTCCTCATCTTTCCTCTTCCAAAGTCCACAATCAGTTCATTAGCTTTACTGATGTTGAGTGCCAGGTTGTTGTGCTGGCACCATTTGGTAAATCGGTCAATCTCACTTCTGTACTCTGACTCATCACCATCTGCAATTTGTCGTTGGCGAACTTGAAGATGGAGTTTGCATTGTGTCCGGCTACACAGTCGTGAGTATAGAGTGAGTATAGCAGGGGGCTGAGCACGCAGCCTTGAGGTGCTCCCGTGCTGATTGTTATAGAGGAAGAAGTATTTCTGCTAGTTCCAACAGACTGTGGTCTGTGG
Source organism: Okamejei kenojei (assembly GCA_035221665.1). Classification (NCBI taxonomy): domain Eukaryota; kingdom Metazoa; phylum Chordata; class Chondrichthyes; order Rajiformes; family Rajidae; genus Okamejei; species Okamejei kenojei. The sequence goes on along the minus strand of CM069135.1, from coordinate 119,928,843 downwards.
ATGAGGAAGGCGGGGATGCAGTTGCAGAGGGATGCAATAATTAGGGACTGCCAGCATATCTTTGCCCATGCAGAGTCATGCCTTACTAATTTTATGTGTTTTGGGGAGGTAACAAATATGATTTATGCTGTGGATGTTTAGAGATACAGCCCACCGAGTTCGCGCCGACCAGCGGTCCTTCCATATTAACACTATCCTACACACACACGGGACAATTTACATTTCTACCAAGGCAATTAACCTACAAACATGTACGTCTTTGGAGTGTGTGAGGAAACCGAAGAACTCAGAGAAAACCCACGCGGTCACGGGGAGAACAGACTGCACCCGTCATCAGGATCGCGCTCTACGGCAGCGACTCTATGGCTGTGCCACCGTGTCACCCTGCGTAAATGTTGTCTGCATGGATTTTAGTCAGGCTTTTGAAAAAGGGCCCTCGTGGTAGGCTGATTTAGAAGATCAGGATATGTTGGAACCACAGAGATTTGCCAATTTGGACTTACAACTGGCATATCCATCGAAGACATACGGTCGTGAAAAAGGGTGTAATTCCGGCTGGAAGTCTTTAGACTTTGGAGATATAGCGTGGAAACAGGCCCTTCGGCCCACCGAGTCTGCGACGACCAGCGATCACCCTGTAAGCCAACACTATCCTACACACGAGGGACAATTTACAATCTTTACCGAAGGCAATTCACCTACAAACCCGGAGTGTGAGAGGAAACTGGAGCACCCGGAGAAAACAGGGAGAACGCGCAAACTCCGTACAGACAGCACCCATAATCGGGATGGAACCGGGTCTCTGGCGCTGTGAGGCAGCAACTCTACCGCTGCGCCACCGTGCCGCCCTGGAATCAGTCAGCAAACCATGTCGCAACTGTGGAAAAACAGGAGTTGATGTTTCGGGCCTAAACTGGAACCGTGAGAAAACACTCAGTATATTCCACCTCCAGCTTTGCTCTGTATACTCCGCCTCCTTTTGGAAATAAATAATCTTCCAGGCAGGCAAGTTGGCTGAATATGCATTAGGAACAATTACATAGTTGAAAAACCTTGACGAATCCACCTGCAATGTCAAAATCTTTCAAATCCTCACAGCCCTCACATGCCTCAAGAAAGGTCCGGTCACTAAAAAGTAAAAATAATATCTTTACATGGGTAAGTAACTTAAAATGTTGTTTCTTCTAAGATAAAACAAATTATTTGAAATGGATGGCGATGAATGTACGAGATGCAGGAATGAGATCTTCTGTTACATGGAGAAACTGCTTGATGTTTCACGTGGACTCAGACGTTCTATTCCACATTCAGAGGTTGTGAAATCCATATGAAAATCTGGTAGATTGCACATCACTGGCACGCCTCACAGCGCCAGAGCTCCGTGCTCGGTCCTGACCTCGGATATTGTCCGTGTGGAGTTTGCACGTTCTCCCGGTGTGACTACGTGGGTTTTCTCCGGGTGCTCCGGTTTCCTCTGGCATCCCCAAAGTGATGGCTTTGTGAAGGTTAAATGTCCCCTGTGAATTGCCCCTGAGTGAGTAGGGAATGGATGCGAAAGTGATTTATAGTCACATGTACCTAGGTACAGTGAGAATCTTTGCCTTTGCGTGCAGTGCACAAAGTTCACAAAAGGTTGCTACGTAACTGGTGCTGACAAAGTTACAAATACCCTTTACAGTCCATCATTGTTCTTGGACACCCGCCCCCCGCTCCCACGCCCCACCAGGTCCCTCTCTTCTTTTCGCCCCCCCTCCTCCTGTCGGGTCCCTCTTTGTTATATCATTTGGGTTAACAGAACTAGTGTGAACGGGTGATAGATAGAGCCAAAATGCTGGATAACTCAGCGGGACAGGCAGCATCTCTGGAGAGAAGGAATGGGTGACGTTTCGGGTTGAGAGCCTTCTTCAGACTGTGAACGGGTGATCGGAGGTAGGCGTGAACTCGATGGGCCAAAGGGCCTATTTTCACGCTGAATCTTTAAACGGAATTAAAATAAATTAAGCAAAACTGCTAAATCGTGCTTTCTGGTCACTGTGACCTTTCTGATTTCACAGTTGTAGCCCTGACGCTGAACAATGAGCAAGTTTAAACTTTAAAAAAATAATTTGGTTTTATGATGGTTCTTCTGTTTTAACTATTTTAAAATTCCAACCCCACTGGAAATATCAGGAAAAGCACATTCTATTTAATTAGTCATGCAGCGTGGAAACGGTCCCTTCGGCTAGAGAAAGTGCCAAAGAAACTCAGCGGGTCAGGCAGCATCTCTGGAGAAAAATGAATAGGTGACTTTTCTGATCGAGACCCTCTATCAGTCTGAAGAAGGGTCCCGACCTGAAAAGTCGCCACTCACTGTTCTCCAGAGATGCTGCCTGACCCGCTGAGTTACTCCAGCACTTTGTGCCTATCAAAGTTTAACGCGGTTGTGCTTCTTTTCTCCTGTATGTATCTAATTTCATCTCTTACTCTTGCCTCTCACAGCTACTTTTACATAATTTTCAATGAGTAGAAATCTGCTTCGCGAGGTGACCCTGACTTGTTTTACCCTTCATTTTATGTTATGTTTTTAAATGCCTGTGGTTTGGGGGCTCGTGATGTGTTTTTGTCCAAATTGGCACCTGAAAGCAGTAAAAAATACCCTGAAAAATACAAAATATTTGAACGCATTGTTTCTGGAGTGACTCAGTGCATAGTTTGGCTGAGCCAAAAATGCTCTTTTAACCAAATCATTAAGAACCTTGTCATCTGCACATAAACTCGATGTGTCGACAGGGAAATTAGGTGCTGACCAGTTCAATATTCAATTAGATACATGATTTGTGTAGTTGCGAACTATTGAATGACATTAAAAGATCCAGCACTGGAAACGGGCCCTTCAGCCCGCCTCGTCTGCGCCGACCATAGTTCTATCGGCTTTGAATTGGTTCAGGAAGAGGGCAGTAAAATGTAGGCACAAGGAACTGCGGATGTTGGTTTATTTTTGAAAAAGACGCAAAGTGCTGGAGTAACTCAGCGGATCAGGCATCATCTTTGGAGAACATGAAAAGGCGAGGTTTCAGGTCAAGATCTTTCTTCAGACTGATTGCGGCCGGGGGAATGAAAGCTGGAAGAGAGGTGGGAGCGGGATAAAGTCTGGCGAGTGATAGGTGGATACAGGTGGGGGGGGGGGGGGTGGATAATTGAACAAAGGCTAGAGATGAAAAGGCGAAATGTGTGCGATAAGGATACGGAGATAAGGAGAAAAGGTTAGATTGATCCACGTTACAGTTCTAAATTTGGCAAAGGTACATGCAAGTAGAAACTTTTATGAAGAAAAGACACAATGCTGGAGTAACTCAGTGGGTCAGGCAGCTTCTCTGGAGAACATGGAGTGGTGACGTCCCGCGTTCCTTCTTCGTAGTGGAGCAGTAAAAAGGTGATGCAAGGACTCGCAGATGCTATTTTGACAGAAAAAAATAGACACAAGTGCAGGAGAAACTCAGCATGTTACTCCATCATTTTGTATCTATTATCTTTGGTGTAAACCAGCATCTGCAGCTCCTTCCTACACAACCTACAAACCCACATGTCTTTGTTTTGTGCAAGGAAACCGGAGGACCCAGAGGAAACCCACACGGTCACAAGGGGAATGTGCAAACGCCACACACACACACACACAGCGTCCGAGGTTAGGATTGATCCTTGGTCTCTGGCTATGTGAGGCAGATATATGATACAATGGCGTTTCCAAATTTCTTAGGTCAGGTCGAGGCCACGGGTACCATGTAATCCCGCGCTACCTGCTCCATGGTCGGATAGTCGGCGACTAAACCGTCTCCCCCACCTGGTTTGTCAGGTGAGGAGGGGGCTGTGGACCCCCAGCAGGACCAAAAACAAGCCCCGTCAAAGGGCGGATGAGCTCCTAGCGAGCCAACGGCCATCCACACTTCAGTAGACGTTGCGATCACTGTCGTACGTAGCATTGTAAGGAACGATAATAAAGCACACACACACCAACATCCGATACTTCCAGCGGCGGAAGTCCTCAGGAACTGGAGGACAGAGATGTGTGGTGCGTCCGTCACCGTTCCCGTTGGAAACCAGCACCACTGCGTCGCTGATGTTTTCAACGAGGATGAATGAATGAATTCCAAATTTCCCGTATTGCCTGCTGTACTGCTTTTTCAAAGATTTCCCTCTGGATTCTTTTCATAAGAATATTTTCGTGATCTTTGTTGCCGTTCTACAGTTTCAAAAATAACACAATTAAGTAAATGAGGCCAATTACACTGAATGCAAAGTGCTAAGAAAATTACATTTTTTTCCCTTTCATTGTGTAATTACAGCCTGATTTGCGACAGGTTTGGAGTTCTGGAGGGCACATTTGCCACTCATTTTCAAGCTTGCACTGAATTTTACGGCCATGTCTTGGATTGTGTGCCTCTCTGACGTTTTATTTATTGAGAGTATAGAGTAAAGGGCCTGTCCCACTTGGCTGTGATTTGCGCGTAATTTACGCAACATAATTTACACATCACGACTCACGACGCGGGCGTCGTGACATGCACGTGACGCATGCATGGTGTGCATTACGCGCGCGTGGTGACATAAACAGTAACGCGTGGTCGCGCGCGGTCGCGCACGGCGTCCCAGGATTTTGGTCTGTACAAAATCTTCGCGCGCCATCTGCGTGACGCGCAAATGACAGGCAAGTGGGACAGGCCCTTAAACAACCTCAGATCGGCACAAAATGCTGGAGTAACTGGCATCTCTGGAGAGAAGCTGGAGGAAAGGAATGAGTGATGTTTCGGGCTGAGACCCTTCTTCAGACTGAAAGTCACGGGAAATGGAAATGAGAGATATGGACGATGCTGTCGAGAGGTATATAGAACAAACGAATGAAAGATATGCAAAAAAGTAACGATGATAAAGGAAACTGGCCATTGTTAGCTGTGGCCAGGTGTGGATGAAAAACTTGGTGGGGGCGGGATGGAGAGAGAGGGAATGCAGGGGTTACTTGAAGTTAGAGGAATCAATATTCATGCCACTGGGGTATAAGCTGCCCAAGAGAAATATGAGGTGCTGTTCCTCGAATTTGCGTTTAGCCTCACTCTGACAATGGAGGAGAGACAGAAAGGTCAGTGTGGGAATGGGAAGCAGAATTAAAGTGTTTGGCAACCGGGAAATCAGGTAGGTCAAGGCGAACTGAGCGAAGGGGTTCCGTGAATCGATTGCCCAGTCTGCGTTTGGTCTCGTCGATGTATAAGAGTCCACACCTTGAACAACGGATACAGTAGATGAAGTTGGAGGTGGTGCAAGAGAACCTCTGCCTAACCTGAAATGACTGTTGGGGTTCCTGGACAGAGTCGAGGGGGGAGGTATAGGGACAGGTGTTGCATCTCCAGCTGTTGCAGGGGAAGGTACCTGGGGAGGGGGTGGTTTGGGTGGGAAGGGATGAAAAAACCCCAGTTCCCCGCCGCCACCAACCCCACCCCCCCTCCCTACCCCAGAGATGGTTATGTAATGTAACGTGGGTGTGTGTGATAGAAAATTAGGCAGCATGGGAGAGATGGAGAGTGAGGGAAAGCAAGGATTCCTCCAATTTTGAGTTGGGCCCCATCCTGCCAGTGGACCCAGGACAGTATAGCACCTCATATTTTGCTTGGGCAGCGTACAACCCAGCGGTACGAGTATTGACTTCTCTAACTTCAAGTAACCCTTGTTTTCCCTTGCGCTCCATCTCCCCCTAGTTCTCGGACTAGTTTCACTGCCCTCCTGATTACATTGTACTGATTGTGCGCCTCGCTGTCACCTTCCCCACAACTAACAACGATCCATTCTACTTTTACCTTGAACTTCCTCCCCTTTGATCTCTCGTTTTCACACCTTACCCTTCCATATCTCTGTGTCCCCCTCTCCCATGACACTTAGTCTGAAGAAGGGTCTTGTCACCCATTCCTTCTCTCCAGAGATGCTGCCTGTCCTGCTGAGTTACTCCAGCATTTTGCGTCTTTCTTCGTAGTTTATAGTTTAGTTGATGTCTGTGGTGTTCAAGAGCCTGATGGGTGCTGGGTAGAAGCTATTCTTGAACCTGGACGTTACGGTTTTCAGACTCCTGTATCTTCTTGCCGATGGCAGGAGTGAAAGGAGTGTGTGGCCAGGGTGGCGTGGGTCTCTGGTGATACGGGCTGCCTTTTTGAGGCAGCACTCCCGATAGATCCCTTCGATGGTGGAGAGCTCAGTACCCGTGATGGACTGGGCAGTGTCCAACGTTCACCGTCATCTCCTTCATTCCTGGACGTTTGAGAAGCAGAACGAGGCTGCGATGCAAACTGTCAATATGCTCTCTCCTTACATCTGTCGTAGTGCAAGACAGTATTTGTCGACATGTTTACATACCAATTTGTACGGAGTTATGTTGAGTGTAGTTTATTGTCACGTGTAGCGAGGTACCGTGAAAAGCTTTTGTTGCGCGCACAACAGTCAGCGGAAAGACAATACATGATTGCAGTCGAGCCATTAACAGTGTACAGATACATGATACTGGAAATGTAAATGAAATGAAATACCAGAGAAACATGGAACAAAATTGACCATGTTTTCTGAAGAGAGCCTGTTTGAAGGGTGGCAGAAGGGATGAAGAGATTTTAGCGCAAGGTAAAGTCCAATGATAGATAGTCCGAGGGTCTTCATTGAGGTAGATAGTAGGTCAGGCAGCATCCCTGTAGAATGGAAATAAGTGACGTTTCGGGAGTACCGGCCTGAAATATCAGCGATAGAAGTTGGGACGTTACGTTACAGTTGTACAAAACTTTGATGAGTATTGTGCTCACTTTTGGTTCTCCTTCTATGTGTCGTTAATCTGGAAACTAGTCCTTGATGATGCTGCTGGCCTTGCCGAGGCAGCGTGCAGTATAGATGGAGTCAATGGAAGAGAGGTTGGATTGTGTGATGGTCTGGGCTGCGTCCTCAATGATCTGCAATTTCTTGCGGTCTCAGATGGAGCTGTTCTCAAACTCAGCTGTAATGCATCCCTTCAGCCACCCTTCAAACAGGCTCTCTTCAGAAAACATGGTCAATCTTGTTCCATTCGAACATACCCTCCTGAAAAATCCTAGGCTGGTCCAATTCTATACTGCCATTCTATACCACCAATGATGGTCCAATTCTATACGGCCACCGTAGAGTCTGTCCTCACCTTCTCCATCATGGGCTGGTTTGACTCAGCCACCAAGCACGACATCCGGAGGCTGGAGCGCATCATCCGATCAGCTGAGAAGGATGTTGGCTGCAACCTTCCCCCCATTGAAGAACTGTACACTGCAAGGGCCAGGAAGCGAGTGGGTAAGATCATCCCTGACCCCTCTCACCCTGGCCACAATCTCTTTGAATGGCTTCCCATCGGAAGGCGATTCCGGACTGTCAAAGCTTCCACAGCCAGACATGAAAACACCTTTATTCCACAAGCAGTAGTTCTACTCAATAACCAAAAGTCTATAGCCTGCTTTTGCTCTGGTATTTTATTTCGGAGTCAGGTGAGTGACTTCGTGAAGACCCCGCCAGCACGCATGCGCGACATATCGTCGCGCACATTTGCCTCGACAAGCTGGGGGGGGGGGTGTGCGCTCTCTCCACCAGCTCCTTCAAAAGGCCGTCAGGTAAGTCTACTAACCTTTCCTTCATACAGGATGGACACCAAAGGCAAATGGAAGGCGACGCTCTCCAGGAGCCGCGGGGCATCGACAAGCCAGCGGCCTTCGTCACCGGAGCTGCGAGCACCACCGGCAGCATCCGGGCGGTCGGGGGTAAGAGAGCGGAAGTCGGGCGCTTCCATTACACCAGCGCCCGACTTATCACCTGAATGGTTCACCGCACCGGAGCTGGATCCTGCCGACCCAGACTTCGTGCCCCCATCCCCCAGGAAGCGGGGGAGCAGACAGGTACGTGGACGGGAGCCTCGCTCGTCGCCAGCGACCACACCCCGAGTTGCAGTGGATCCACGGGGACCGGGCCGGGGAACGGCTGCGCTACAGGGGACCCCAGCAGCCTCAGCACGCCATGTACAGCTGCCGGGGATATGTGCCGTAGTGCAGTCTGGCAGGACTACTGCTGCGTCGAGCAGCCCTGCAGGAGCAGGTGCTGCCGGCATAACACCGCGTCAGGCTGCGGTCAAGGGCGTTGGTGGCAGCAGTAGACGGTCGGTTAGCTTAGCTCTGGCAGCTGCCGACCATGCACCTCCACGCAGAACATTGGGCGACAGTGGAGGTAAGCCTGCATGGACTCCGGGGAGCCAGGTTCCGGGGGCTGGCGCCGATTCATCTCCACTGCCTTCCTACCAGGCAGGTGGGCCGCCACAGTCTGCTCGAAGGCTGACTAGCGGAGAGTCCGTGCGGGAGTCATATGAGCCTACAGGGGCGGTAGGCCATGACAACCTGCCTTCGGACCCTAGTCTGCATCTTATGGAGGTGTGGTCCGTTGGTGGAAGCCCCAGAGAATTTGCAGGGCCTGGGGAAGTCGGCTTCTCTGCCACGAGTAGCGGGCACGGTCGCATTGAGCGGTTGGAGCTCTTGGTGGAGTAACTCCTCCAGCGGGACAGGGACCGGGATGAACGGGAGTCTCGGGCCTCTACAAGCCACGCCAGGAGCCTCTCGTCTTCCCCAGCCAGGAGTGCCAGCAGTTGTCCGGCCGCTGCCTTCGAAGACGACCCGGGACTGCCGGAGACCGCAGAGCCAGAGCACGATGAGGACCTGCTGGACGTGGTGGGCAAATTTGCCACGGCCGCACACACTGGGGAAGCCCCTGCACCACAAACTGGTGGGTGACCACTCACCAGCTTCAGGGTCAGGTACTTAATGAGACCATGGAGAAATTTAAACCGCCTGAGAACTGCATCAATCTCAGTGTTCCTACGGTCAATGCTCAGATCTGGGGACACTTGAGCACAACCACCAAGATGCAGGACGTCCATCTCCAGCGCATCCTGAAGCTCCTCTCGACGGGCATTACGGCGTATGCCAGGACCCTCGATGGGGATAATGTGTCCAGCGAGCAGCAGGATGCCCTGGCACGTCTCTGCAATGCCCAGTTCGAAATCAACTGCCTGCGCAAGAGCTCCATCCGGCCCACCCTCAACCCGAAATTTGTGGGGTTGTGCCGTCCCTCCACCGCTCCACCACCTCATCAACTGCTTGGAGAAGACCTCTCCAAGCAAGTCAAGCAACTCGACGAGGAGGCCAAAACTGTGGGCCTTATGAAACCTCCCCCGGCTAAACCCCACCCATATCACCGTCAACAACCTCACCCTACTTGGAAGCAGCGCCAGCCGGATAACCTGGAAAGAGTGCAGAGAAGATCTATAGAGCTGTTGCCAGGACTCGAGGGCCTGAGCTACAGGCAAAGCTTGGGCAGGTGAGGACATTATTCCTTGGAGCACAGGAGGTGGAGGGGTAATCTTATAGAGATGCATAAAATTATGAGGGGGATAGATGGGGTGAATGCAGGTTTTTTTCCCGGAGGATCGGGGGATCACGAACTAGAGGGCATAGGATTAAGGATGAGCAGGGAAAGATTTAGCAGAAACCTGAGGGACAACTTTCACACAGACACAGTGGTGAGTACATAGAACGAGCTGCCAGAGGAAGTAGTTGAGGTAGGTACAAAAGCAACATTTAAACTAAATTTGGACAGGCACATGATAGGAGAGGTTTAGTGTGATATAGGCAACTAAATGGGACTTGCGGAGATGGGGAATTTTGGTCAACATGGATGAAGTGGCCCGAATGGCCTACTTCATTGCTGTATGACTCTGTGACTCTATTTAATCCTTAAACATGAAGTGTCTCATTTGGTAATGTCCAATACACTGCTGCATGATGTGGAATTTACAGAGTGAAAATTATTAGCAGTTAGTCAGCTGCTTTTTGCGATTTATTCAATAGATTTATCTTGCTACCGAACCAGAACTACGAGTGTACTTTTTGTAATCTTCGTGGCTGTTTTAACTGACTTTTTAGGAAAAGGGGAGATGCAACGAGACATGGGTGTCATGGTACACCAGTCATTGAAAGTAGGCTTGCAGGTGCAGCAGGCAGTGAAGAAAGCGAATGGTATGTTAGCATTCATAGCAAAAGGATTTGAGTATAGGAGTATAGGAGGTTCTACTGCAGTTGTACAGGGTCTTGGTGAGACCACACCTGGAGTATTGCGTACAGTTTTCGTCTCCAAATCTGAGGAAAGACGTTCTTGCCATAGAGGGAGTACAGAGAAGGTTCACCAGATTGATTCCTGTGATGGCAGGACTTTCATATGAAGAAAGACTGGATAGACTCGGCTTGTACTCGCTAGAATTTAGGAGATTGAGGGGGGATCTTATAGAAACTTACAAAATTCTTAAGGGGTTGGACAGGCTAAATGCAGGAAGATTATTCCCAATGTCGGGGAAGTCCAGGACAAGGGGTCACAGTTTAAGGATAAGGGGGGAGTCTTTTAGGACAGAGATGAGAAAAAAAAAAATTCACTCAGAGAATGGTGAATCTGTGGAATTCTCTGCCACAGAAGGTAGTTGAGGGCAGTTCATTGGCTATATTTAAGAGGGAGTTAGACGTGGCCCTTGTGGCTAAAGGGATCAGGGGGTATGGAGAGAAGGCAGGTACAGGATACTGAGTTGGATGATCAGCCATGATCATATTGAATGGCGGTGCAGGCTCGAAGGGCCGAATGGCCTACTCCTGCACCTATTTTCTATGTTTCTATGTTTCCCCAATCTCTGCTAAGTTGGAGCAGCATAAATATGTTGAAAACATGTTGAATAGAAACTGCCCGTAAATACTCATGTTTGGTCAGTCTAATCATATTTGCAAAATAAATTGTCAACATGACATTGTGGTTGTGCTTTGCATGTTTGTTGGCACAGACAGATCTAACATTTATAATAAGCATTTCAAATTATTTTGTACAGGAAGGAACTACAGATGCTGGTTTAAACCGAAGATAGGCACAAAACGCTGCAGTAACTCAGTGGGACAGGAGAGAAGGAATGGGTGACGTTTCGGGTCGAGACCCCTCTTCAGACTGGTTGTTAGAATGAATAAACACAAGAGTTTTGATTTTCAGACACTGAGTTGGCACCGTAGGAAACAAAAAAACAAACTACTCGATAGAGATGCAGGGGGTCGAGCAGCATCTATGGAGGGAATGGAATTTTGGGTTGAGACCCTGCATCAGGTCCTAATGCAGCGTCCTGACCTGCAGTGTCAACCATTCTTGTCCCTTCCACCGACGATGCCTGACCCGCTGAGTTCCTCCAGCAGTTTTGTTCCTTTGCTCCAGGCTCTAGCATCTGTCGTCTTTCATGTCTCCATGGAATCTTATGAACTAGCTTTTACATCCCACTGTATTCTTTCTCAAGACTGCCATGTTGTGTTATTGTGACGATGTGACTCTCGATCATGAAGCCCCCCAAGTTGAATTATCAGTCTATGGACAATGCCCGCAGCGACCTTGGTTGGCCAGCACAGACCCAGGTTCTTTACTGACCTCAGGTGATGTCTGTGTGGGGTCAAGAGTGTTTTATTGTCATATGTCCCACATAGACAATGCAGCACAACAGAATATGTAGACATAGTATGATATGACAAACGAAAGAGAGAAAAGTAAAGCTCAGTGTGTGTATATATATATATATATATATACAACATACCAGACACGTGCCGTCAGGGTAGGCAAGGAAGGCACTGCCTACCCTGACTAAAATTATCAAATGGTAATTACTAAATATAAATAGTAAAGGCATGGGAGAATTATGTCTCTCTAAGAGATCGATCTCTGAGGTAGGCATAATTCTCTGTGCCTATCATCCGCAGCGCTTGTAACCCTTGAGGCTCTGCGCAGCCCACGTGCCGTCAGCGCTGCTTCAAGCCGTCAATTTCAAGCGGAGCTGAACGCAGTTGAAATTCTGCCTTTGCAGCACTGCGCATACGCAGCAGCCTACTGTGCATGCGCAGCGCTGGTTTCTTGGCAGGGTTTTCAAATATGGATTATCATTATTTTAAGTGTATCTTAGGAAACAAAGAGAGAAGAATGGAGTTTGTGTACCGATAATGTGGTAAGTACATTTCTTGGTGCTTTATGTTTTTAAATACTGTATTTCCGGGGTGTGGGGAGAGTTCCTTTCACAGCGTTTGGAGATTCTGGCCCGGGGTAAAGTTGTGGGGAGGGCAGGAGTGTTGTGAAGGAGGGGGTCGGGAGAGCTGCGGCAGCGGTGAGTGAGTGAGTTACTGGCATTATCCCCGACCCCCTCCTTCTCAACATTCCTGCCCTCCCCGCAACTTTAACCCTGGCACAGACTCTCCACACGCTGTGAAAGGAACTCTCCACCCAATAGGCCCCTTGAACAAGTGTTGTCATTCAATTAGATGACATCTGATTCAACTTCCCTGGGCAGTTTTCACAACTTTTGGCAGTCTTTTCCGCTCCCGGTCGTTCTCCCTGTGACTGCGTGGGTTTTACTCGGGGGCTCCGGTTTCCTCCCACATTCCAAAGGCGTGCGGGTTTGCAGGTTAATTTGCTTCGGTAAAAATTGTAAATTCTCCCTCGTGTGTAGGATAGTACTAGTGTACGGGGTGACCGCTGGTCGGGGCGGACTTGGTGGGCCATGTGCTCCTGTTTCCTCCCTCGTCCCAAAGACCTGCGGGTTTGTAGCTTAATTCGCCTCTGTAAAATCCCCCCCCCCCCCCGATGTGTTAGGAGCGGGTTAATAAACTGCTAATAATTTTCACACTATGTAAAGATTTAAAAGATGGGATAATAAAGACCAAGTGTTGCTTAAAGGCTGACTGGCCTACTTTATCCTTCAAATAATCGATTCAATCTATACATACAATCCAGTAAAAGGCTGTCAACTCTGCTTTATTCAACAGTTGAAATGTGGCAAAACACACTGAATAATAGTTTTACATTCATGGAAGTATTCAGGTTTCTGTCCAATTTTCATTTAATATATCTTCGACCAATGTAGAATCACACAGCTCATTCTATGAAAGAACTATCCAATTAACCTCACATTCCCACTCCCTCATAGTCTTGAAATTGTTTCCTTTTCAAAGATGTGCCCAGTTTCCCTATGGCAGTTACCAATAAATCTGCTTTCACTATCCTTTAGGCAGTGAATTCCAAATCATACAACTGGGCAACATTTCACTTGAGGGAAAAGGCAGAGTAAATGGAATCACATTTGCTGAATGTAATAAAACATATTTGATGGGAACTCCTGCATAAGTCAAAGTTACTAAATAGGAGATAGACACAAAAAGCTGGAGTAACTCAGCGGGACAGGCAGCAACTCTGGAGAGAAGAATATGTGACGTTTTGGGTCGCGACCCTTGGGTCAAGGGAAAGACCTAGAGATATAGACTTCATCAAAAAAATGATGAAAGAAAACAGGCCGTTGTTAGCTGTTTGCCAGGTGAGAACGAGAGGCTGGTGTGACTTGGGTGGGGGAAGGATGGAGATAGAGGGAATGCCAGGGTTACGAAGCTAGAGAAATCTATAGTCATGCCACTGAGTTGTAAGCTGCCCCAGCGAAAAATGAGTTCCAAAGTTCGGCACTGTGGCATAGAGCGGTAGAGTTGCTGCCTCGCAGCACCAGAGACCCGTGTTTGATCCTGATTCCAGGTGCTGTCCGTACACATTCTCCCTGTGACCTGTGTTTTGGTGCTCCGGTTTCCTCCCACACTCCAAAGACGTGCATTTTTGTATATTTAATTGACTTTGGTAAAAAAAATGTAAATTGTCCCTTGTGTGTGTGTGTGTAGGATAGTGTTAGTAAGCGAGGATCGCTGTTCGGTGCGGACTCCGTGGGCCAAAGGGCCTGTTTCCACGCTGTACTTCTAAACTAAAATAAAATAAACTAAAATCTAACCTCCAAACTGTATGGCCTTGAAAATTCCAGAGATTCACCGCCATTTGCGAGAAGAAATTCCTATGCTGCTCAGTCGCATTGCACAACTTAGGGAGGGCCAACATATCCATGTAAGCATCTGCTGGGTAGGAGTTCTTAAAGCACCTCATCTCAAGGGAGACCCCCACGTCATGCAGTGAGGCTTAACTAGAGGTGGGTTCAGGATCCGTTTCTCAGGTAGATGAATGTACACCAATTCCAATCCATTGCCATTTTTCCCAGAGCACAGAAACATCTGGTCCATTGGAAAACATTCCACAATCATTTTAAACCATAGATTTCAAAGAAGTACAGTGTTGTAGGCTAATTTGATTGGTAAAATTATAAATTGTCCCTAATGTGAGTAGGATAGTGTTAGTGCGTGGAGCGATTACAAGTCGCGCGTACTCAGTGGGCCGAAGGGCCTGTTTCCCCGCTGAATCTCGAAACTAAACTAAACTAATTTTGCAATAATGGCTCTGATAAGTACTAGGCTCTTAAGTTCATAAGTTTATAAGACGTAGGAGTAGAATTAGGCCATTCAACCCGTGCAGTATTCAATGATGGCTGATCTTTCTTTCCCTCTCGATTCCATTGTCCTGTCTTCTCCCCATAACATTTGACAACCTTATTATTCAAGATTAATTAAGTAATTAGCAAGCCTTTTTTGTATACCTATCTCTTTTCTGAGTGGAGGCTCACAATGGTGTTTCAACTCATACTCGGGTTAACATGGAGTTAACATGGAGTAACTCAGCGGGTTCGACAGCATCTCTGGAGAAAAGGAGTAAGTGACGTTTCAAGTCGAGACCCTTTTTCAAACTGAAGGGCTTTGGCCCGAAACGTCAGCTATTCCCTTTTTCCAGAGGTGCTGTCTGACCCGCTGAGTTACTCCAGCTTTTTGTGCCAACCTTCGGTTTATATCAGCATCTGCAGTTCCTTCCTGCACTTGCTCAAGCTAAGTCAAGTCGACTGTCAAATGCACAAGTATGGTAAGGTGCAGGTACAATGAAAATCTCGCTTGCAGCAGCATCACAGGCACATCAGCTCCGATGCATTTGTATAGCCAAGTATTCTTCTGCATGCTGCCTGCAAAAGGTCGCCTCACAAGACAGAGGTCCAGTGCCATTTTGTCCTCCACAAATGCTGCCTGACCTGCAAAGCTACTCCGGCACCTTGTGAATCTTTCTGTAAACCTGCATCTGCAGTGCCTCCTGTCGCCGTTTTGAACGCTATTGTCTGAGGGTTGCGATATTACAGCTTTGCTGTTAAACCTACTGTGGGCATGCCGATTAATATTGTGGCATATTCAGTGAAATCAATGTGCAGATTTCGCATTGTCCCTCCTCCAGTTTAAATTCCATTTGGAATATTTTATAGGACCAAGAGCCAAGGAGCCGTACATGAAAGCACAGATGTTGATTTTGTGCTTCTATTCAATTCCATGCAAAGCACGTAAAAGGGATTCACTATTGATTGAAAGATACAGCACTGAAACAGACCCTTCGACCCACCGATTCCTCACTGACCATCGATCACCCATTCGCACTAGTTCCATGTTATCCCACTTTCCCATCCACTTGCGACACACCAGGGATAATTTACGGAGGCCAGTTAACCTACAAAGATGCACGTCTTTGAGATGTGGGAGGAAACCGGAGTACCCGGAGGAAACCCATGCTGTCACGGGGAGAACGCACAAACTGCACACACAGACAGCACCC